>CAKNYM010040827.1:20516-55195 GCA_932195095.1 Andricus curvator
CCATATAGAAACTAGTAGAATTTCAGTTTGGAATTCCATATAGATTAAATATTGGTAACATCCATATATATCCATATAGAGGTCGGGACATAGCGCGATGTCTGAAAAATCCTGTAAGAAATCACCATATAGAAACTAGTAGATTTTCTGTTTGGAATTCGATATAGATTACTTACTGGTAACATCCATATAGATCCGTATAGAGGTCGGGACATAGCGCGATGTTTGTAAAATCCTTTGGAAATATTCAAATCCTTTGGAAACATTAGAAATCTATTAATCGAGTAGCAAAATAATGTAGGACTTCGAATTCGAGTAGAAAAGAAATCCGGTACTTCAATTTCTTTATTTTTGAGGAACAAAAAAATCAGCAACCCATTATTCGAGTAGCTGAGTAAACTGGAAGTCTCGGAGTTTAAATTCCGTTTCAACTTTAAAATAATAATGAATGATAGTTTTATCATTTGAATAAATATTTGCAGCTAAATACAGTATATACAAAATTTTTGAAACGTATTTTCTAAGGCAGTTCAACTTCAGTAGATTGTACAGTTATTTTATAATTTAATTAAATTCAACTCATACGTTAATTAATACTTACGGGGTAAATTATGGAAGACATAAATTTCCAACAAGGAATTAGTCAATTTGAAGGACTGAATCATCTTCATATGGTTTGAACTTGTTTTTATATATTCAGGAAATTTTCAGTTACGAGATGTTGATACGTTTCACTCAGGGGTAGTTTTTTATGTCATTTTATATTGGCCATCGCAGAGCAAAAAAGAGAAAAAATTACCGCCAACTGTGTTTTATGAATATTATTGTTTTTGATGTGTTTTATAAGTATGTATATGTAAGTTCCGCTACATAAATTTACGTGGAAAGGTAATTTTCGGGAGAACTTATGTAGAGGGTAAATTTTCGAGTGTTAAATAATTAATTTAGAGTTCTGAATCATCTTTACGTTATTCAAGGCTGTTTTTACACTTTTAGAACATTTTCGGTCACGAGGGGTAGGTATGTATGACTCAGGGGTAGTTTTTTGGGACACGTATTATATGTTTTCGGAGAGCAAAAAAAAGGAAAAAAATCTACCCTAATCGTTTATTTCATTATAATATTTTTTAGTCTGTTTTCATAGGCGGCGGCGCTGACTGGACGGACCTATTTTAAATTTAAACCTCGTGACTCTCGGACTGCTCATAAACAAATCAATACCATATTCCGAAATCTGGAAATATCAAATCAGTCTTTAAATCCTGGTTTTGTTTCTTGTAATTGTATGCATCAAAATATCCGTTCTGGATTTAACAATACACAAACACCCGTTTATCAACCAGCTAATGCTATTTTGGCTTAGCCTTCTGATTTATCTAATTTTCCTGATGCCAGTGTTCCCGCTCCTAATTGATCACAATACTACAACTCAAATAATTTAAACTAAATCAAAACGCGGTGTGTTCTGTTCCGACGGCGCGTCATGTGCCATATGATTTATTCGAGAACCTTTCTAATGACATGTTAAAGGAGCCACGATCGGAGAAAACACCCGGCTTTTCTCAAATTCAAAAATGTCCAATGCTATTAGTTTCAATTTTTAATTTTCCAATTCAAGCTTTAACTGACACTGGAAGTCAAATAACATGTATCTCTTAAACATTTTATTATTATTTATTACAGCATGAAAATGTTTTGGAGTTACTGGTAACAAACGTTCTCTTCTTACGGCAATTGAAAAAACAAATTACTCAGATTAAAAAACAAGTTTTGTTTAATATAAAGATTGGAGAATACTCTCAACAAATATCATGTTGAGTTGTCCCTGGTTCATCTAATAATATTATTTTGGGTAATGACTGGCTTCTGGATAATAAAGCAACACTTGATTATAAACATTGTACCATCATACTTGGTTGCTATGTGTTCCAAGGGACCCACATAGCATACTTCCCGACAAAACCTGGTCTTTTCTTAGGACTTGGTCCAAGTGGCTGGGAGAAAAAACCAGGCCTGCCCTAGGTTTAGACCTATATTTAAACCTAGGTTAAAGCATAGGTTCATGTCCGCCGCGATTTTTTGGTTTTAAAAAAAAGTAAATCAATGCGACAAATTTTTGACAGGGAATTCAATTTTTTAAATGAAAATAGTTCTAATTCATACAAATCTCCTTTATGAAAATTTTTAATTTGTATTAAAAAAATGGTAGGCCTAAACATTTTACCTGCTACATTTAAAAAAAACATTTTTGAGGGGTGGAGATTTTTAAACATCAGTGAAGAATAACTAAATTTTCTGAATAATTTATCAACACTCCTGAAGAGAATGTCGCTCCGAAAAAAATTTATTTATTTTTTTAAGTCCGAAAAACGTTAATTAACGTCTCGAACCTCAAAAAGGTATGTCTATCGGCAAGCCGCGGCCGCCTCGCAAATTAATTCATAGTTCGGAGTTGAAGCATTCTTATATCCTTGGCGATTAATCTCATTTGCGAGAAAGGGTAGCACTAGCGCTGCACACCGACCAAATGCGGAACTAATGCTCTCAATGGGCCTGCGCGGATGAAGGGGCATTAGTAGAGGGAAATTTAAATTAGTATCCCACACAATATAAAGATATCATTTACAGCTTCCAAATCTAATTGAAGTTAAAAAAATTGAAATTAGCAACACATAAATTTGTTCAAAAATACACTATCGTGCCAAAGTTTACGACCACCTCTTTTTTGATGACTGATAAAGCTCTCTTAATTTTAATTATGTCAGAGCTAAAATTTGTTCTCTCTAAAGGGTTGAATGCTCTCAAAATTCTGTGTAAAATAAGCCCAGGATGTAGCCAATTTGTCTATCTTTTGAATAGACATTACAAAAATAGTGTAAATTTCAATGTTTTCTTAAATTTTCAACAACTTCGATTCTTTCTTGATTCTCGGTTCTGGAAAAATTTATCGGTTCCGGCAATCGAAAGATCAACCGTGGGAATAGAATCTTCGACTCGAAAAGATTCTGTTCTTAACATTTCGCTACCACACTATAATTTGTAAACTTTCTTTCATTTTCAAAGAGATAAGAAAAATTAAATTATGGGCAAAATCTTTTTTGAAGAATTCGAAAGAAATTAGATGCATTCAGGTTTTATTTTGAGGGAATAATTTTAAGTTTTAAAGATTTCAAAATCTGTGGAAAAGAATATGGAAGACTTTGAGACAATTTTTTTAATTTTTCAGGATTTAAAAAATTTTTAGGTAAACTAAATTTTGTAGGGTGTCAAGTGAATGAAAAAAATATTCTTAAGATTCATGGGAAAATTTCAAATGATTGTCTTGTAATGAATTCTGAGAAAAAATTGAAAAAATTTACAAATTTTTTTTAATTATTTGCTAAAATTTGTAAAAAGACTGTATACAAGATTTCAAAGCAAAATTTTGCATTTTTGCCATATTACGTAATTTTAGAAAAAATTGAGTATGATTAAAAGATGTGCAGAAGTTTTGAAACGATTAAAAAATAATTAAAACTTGTAAAGATTGTTTAAGAATTTTGTAAGATTTCACGAGAACGAAAAAAAATGTTAGGTTCCTAGGAAAAATAAAAATAACTTTATATTCTGAAAAATTAATTTTAAAAGATTATTTAAAAAGATTTCAAGACATTTTAAAAGGTTTCAAAAATTGTCAAGGAAGAATCTGAACAATTTAAAGGCATTTTTTGTATTTAGCAGAATTAAAAAAAAAATCAGAAAAAATTTGAATAATTTTTAAAGATTAGAAGGTTGAGAAGGTCTGACAATATTAAAAAAAGAATTTTCTTAAGAATTGTGTGAAAATTTTAAATGATTTTTCATTTTGAAAAATGAACTGTAACACTTAACCGGCAAACGTTTTTTTGGCACCTTTGACCTGTAAACCTGCTTCCAGCGCATTTTTCAATAATTTTCACTAATAGGAAAAATCTGAAAAAATTCAGGGACCACAACTGAAGTCTCTACTCAACAAACATGCAAAGGACTTTCAGATAAAAATAAATTATTTGAACAATTTTTGTAAATAAACCACAGAGTAACTCAGTCACTTAGTTTTCGTTCGGACATGAATGACCCAGGTTTACAGGTTAAGTGTTAAGAGAAAATTAAAAAAGGTTTTTAAACATATCAAACGATTTCCTAAAATTTTTAAAAACAATGTAGAAGATTTTAAAGCAAAATGTTTAAATTTGGTAACATAAAAAAAATCGAGTGAATTCAAGAAATATTTAGAAGAATTAAAGAGATTCAAAAAGAATTTCAAACTTTACAAAATTTTTAGAAATGTAGATTCTTAAAGATTTCAAAAATAAACTTCAGAAGCTTCAAAAGAATTTCGAAAGGTTTCAAGAGAATAAACAAATTTTCTTAAAATTCCTGGGAAATTTTAGAAGATTATAAGTCAATATTTAAGATTTTGAATGATTTTTCAAAATTTTAAGAAACATACGACTCAGTTAAAAATATTTCCAGGCATTTAAGACATTTTAAATAGATTAGAAATATTTAAAAACTTGTAAAAATTTTCCGAAAATTTATCAAATATTTTTTGATTTCTACCAAACTTCTAAAGGTCCTAAACATCTTTCAAAAAGGCTCGAATTTTTCCTCATATTTTGTAAAATCCTATAAAATAAAAAAAGTTCTTTAAAATCTTCTAGATTCTTTTTTGACAGATCTGAAATATTCAAAAATCTTTTTTAAATTTCTCCAGAATCTTACCAAAATTATATTTATTTAAATTTAAAAACAAACAGATCTTACTTATTTTCTTGTTCTCAATTCTCAGAATTTAACTTCAGCTCAAATTTAATGTTCAAAAAGTTTCAACAAATACTTATTTGAAATTTTTATATTGTATTATCAATAATATAATTTTGTATTCTTTTTGGTATTGAAAAAAGTTTTCAATTGGTGAATTTCAATTAGTACTTTCATTAAATAACTTCAAGATTTGTATGAATAAAAAAAGTATTAAAAAAGCATTCAGCGTTACAACAAAATATTGTTTTATTTATTTCTAGATAATACTTGATCTTACAAAACCTTTTTTTCATTAGAAAACGTCTATTATGTTTTAAATATAATACCAAAAATGTTACGTAACGGCGGTGAAGGGTGTGTGTGTGTGTGGGGGGGGGGGGGGTACAAAGGAAATGTCGCGGTCTTTTACATGGGGGAGGGGGGGTTAAACAGGTCAAAAATAATGTTACGTAATATGTGAATGCTCCCTAATCTAAATAGTCTTTCGCAAGTTATCTGGGTACTAATTTAAATTTCCCTCTACTAATGCCGCTTCAGCCGCGCAAGCCCATTGAGAGCATTAGTTCCGCAATTGGTCGGTGTGCAGCGCTAGTGCTACCCTTTCTCGCAAATGAGATTAATCGCCAAGGATATAAGAATGCTTCAGCTCAGAACTATGAATTAATTTGCGAGGCAGCCGCGGCTTGCCGATCGACCTACCTTTTTGAGGTTCGAGACGTTAATTAACGTTTTTTCGAACTTAAAAAAATAAATAAATTTTTTTCGGAGCGACATGCTCATGCTCTTGAGGAATGTTGATAAAATTATTCAGCAAGCTTAATTATTCTTCATTGATGTTTCAAAATCCCCCCCCTCCCCAACTTTTTTTAACGTAGCAGGTGAAATGTCTAGGTCTAGTACTTTTTTAACACAAATTAAAAACTTTAATAAAGTATAGATTTGCATGAATTAGAACAATTTTCATTAAAAAAATTGAATTCACTGTCAAAAATTTGTCGCATTAATTTACTTTTTTTTAAAACCAAAAAAAAAACGCGGCGGACATGAACCTATGTTTTAACCTAGGTTTAAGTATAGGTCTAAACCTAGGGCAAACCTGGGTTTTTCTCCCAGCCACTTGGACCAAGTCCGAAGAAAAGACCAGGTTTTTTCGGGAAGTGTGCTATGTGGGGGAATTAGCGTTGTTTGGTCGAGTGTCGCTTGAGAGGGTATTATCATCACATAAGGATGATTTTACTTTTATTCAGATAATAACTTTTCCGGAAATCGAAGTTTTCTATTCTGATTTTTCTTTTCAAAGGGGAGATTATAATAAAGCAAACTGTTCAAAATCACCTTTCAAAGAAATTGGTATACAGACGGATAAATTTGTTGATCAATATAATTGTAATGAAATCAGGCGCGGATCCAGAGAGGAGCCACGGCGGCATGCCCCCCCCCCAAGCCCAGACTCGAATTTTTCAAATAAGATCATTGAAAATTACTATCCCAATAAGAAGAAACTCGACCCCTTCATTCAATATGAATATATGTGCTGACAACGCCGTGTATGAGACTATTCCCTATGCTTATTCATAGCGCATAGTCTCATACACGGTGCTGTCAGCAGGTAGACTCATATCGAATGGAGGCGTCGATTAGTAATTCGGAAGGATTGCGGCGAATTAACATGTTTGAATTCACTCGAACTCTGCTTTCTGATTCGTCGAAGCAAACTGAGCCAGCGCGAATTGAATGCATGTCAATTCGCCTTAATTCGTGGTCAATGTCATTTCGGGAAAAATTAATAAAAAATGCATGGCTCGGGACTCGAATTAGCGATCCCAAGTGTATAAGTCCAGAGGGCGACCACTGCGCTATGGGACTCATTAATATATATTGACAACAGATTCTATATGCCCTGCGCGTTGGTTATACCTTAAGAATTCAGTTGAATAGGCCATGGTCTTTAACTGTATTCGCGCTGGCGAATTCTAGCGAATTGGAGCTTGACTTAAAATCTCGTGGATTGAAATGAATTAAGGTAGTCCGGCTATCCTTGTCGCTAGTAAAGAGAGCAACTTATCTCAACTCTTGATATACGTGAAAATGATATTTATGAGCATGACAGGATATCACAAATTGACTTCGAATTTTATGTGTAATTTTGATGTTTTCACTTCTATCGGGGGTATTTTCGAAAATTTGATTAAAATTCCACTTTAGTTTTTGTCGTGCATCAGCTGGTAGTATTCGAGCATAGTACGTTATGTCAGGTTAGGTCAGTTGTTTACTCGCGTCTAACCTCTCCAAAATCTCTCCACGCAATTTTTAACAGTTTCATATTCACAATGCCCGATAAAGATAAAAATGGTAGGTTTTTGACGGCAAACGAGTCAAAACGACGAAAAAAAGGAAGCTCGAATATATAGTCTCCTGACTAAAGTCTGCTGTCGTTGCTAACTTATCACATTTTGACATTATGAGGATGATGGCCGTCGAGTATGAGTTTTTTTGCAGATTTTATCACTTTTTTAAAGATTTTGCCCCGAAAGGTACCTTGAAATGATGATATTTGGAATACTTAATGGGTATATATGATACTGGAAAGAGAATTTCCTCCTTGAATACTGTTCCAGAGAAGGCCTCAATTCTCATCGTCTACTTGTCGAATTTATCAATGTGACAACCCTAATAGCACGGAAAGTAATCGGAAAGTGTAAAATGTCCGCCGCGTGGGAACATTCCAGGAACGTTCCGTTGGAACATCGCGTAAACCGTAAGAGATAGGTCAAAATCGATGTCAGTTTATATTATGGATATCATATTGAAGTGTAGTATATGCGGTACTTAAAACGAGAAAATTGTTATTAAAAATAACAATAACGGAAGGTGTATTTGGTATAAACACAGCAGGATGCAGAATGATAGAAACGGAAACATTAATTAAAACAAAAATTTTCAAGGAAAGGCGTTACCACTGAAGCTAATTGTTTTCATCTGCCATCAAATGTTATCTAGTTTCTGTGAAAGTATTGTTCCACTGCGTAGGCAAAAATCACAACTGAAAATAATTTTGAAACAAATTTCCCAGTGCCATCTTTATCCTAACTTACCGAGAATAAAAGTTATTCAAACAATTTTGCATTGCCATTAGTTGTCTATACACCGTTCAAGGTATTTCGAAACTTTTTCTCAAGAAAAATTAGTTTTGAGGAAAATTTGTACCAGAGAAAGGATTTCGATTCATTGATGTGTCAAAGAAAATTCTACACTCTCTAGCATTATTTTTCTGCGTTGAAAAAACATTGTTATTCGTGTAATGTATTCTTTAATTTTAATTAAAACTAAAAAGTTTTTTGAACTAAAATAAATTTTGAACTCAGAATAATACAAAAAATGTTTGAAAACTGTATGCAGGGAAATAAACAAAGAATAATTCTGATAAAAAATATTTTAGCGCGAATACTTGAACACAAAAGGAGACATTTTTCTAGGGCATTTATAAATCTAATATATAGGTCTGTAATTAATCTCCAAAACTGTTCTTGTACGAGGGAAAATTATAAAAATTAAAATGATTTTTTGTGTCTGTTGGTTCATATGTATAGGGTGTAGATATACTGATCTTTCGCTTTGAAGAAAAACGATTGGCATGCGTGCACATAAGAAGGGATGATGCTGACAATGCTTAAACCGATTTGCGGGGTTTATTTGGTATAAAACGGGTTTTCAGGTATAAAACAGGTATCAACATGCTGGAAACGGAAACCAATTTCTAGAAAAATGTATGCCAAAAAATTAAATATAATGGAAAACCCGTTTCAAAAAATAAGACAAACTTTAATGAAATTTTCAGAAGAAATTTTTTAATAATTTTCTGAATCAATTTTGCAAGCAATTAAACAACAATTCTTCTGTTTTTACCTAATATTTTTTTTTAAATGTAAAAAATTCTTACATTTTTTAAATCTTTTTCCGAACTGTCTACCATTACGAAATTTTCCGTAATACTAGCCCTAGTGCTATATACTTGCCCGGTTATTTTTTACAGAAAATTCCGCGTTACTAATTAATGCCACGTTTTCTTATATTTCATTTTATACTAATCAAAAATATTATGAAAGATAATTTTAAAACTTTTGAATAGCTTTTGAAATATTAAAAAAGAAAGAAACTTTGCATGTTATTTTTTTTCTTAATTTTTTGACCCTGTTTTATCTTGTAAAACCTGCAAAAATTAGACTTTAAACTTTCATATTAATGTATTTCAAGCACCAGAATAATTTAAACACTAATTATTTCATAAACCTTGTAATTTAGGTCAACCAGCTTCCCCACTTAACAAATTATATTCTGGTATACTTGTGTATATACACAGAAAAAAATAATGTATCAGTCTATCGATACATACCAGCAGATTACTTCAAGCAATCATAAAAACACAACAAAAATAAATATATCTTCTTTTATTCACACAGCCTCACACTTATGGGGAACGAATTTTTTTTCCTTAAACTTATATGAACATTTTATTTCTGCAAATTGAGGAGCTAATAGCACCAGTTTTGCTACGGCAGTACTTTCTAGTAGTTCCAGTGCGTTGTAGAAGTTATGAAGATAAGAACTTTATTCTATTTTCAAATATATTTTTGTCTGATGATTATTTTTAATAATAAAAATTAAGAACTGAAAAAATTGCGGAAAATCAATAAGTAATTAAAACGCAAATCGTCATAACTCAGCCAAATATAATTGAAACTGTTTGAAATTTGGTACTCATACAAAGTATACTCTAAGGATGTCTACAAAACTAATAAAGAAGTTGAAAATGACCTTATGTTTAATAATATTCAATTGCAAATTCAAGCAGGTCGGTAACCACGTTTTTATAGTTTTGCGGACAAAAAGTATCGCGGAATTTCATATTTGAAACAACAGAAAGAAATTTAGGACAGCTGTTGCATTCGGTGTAATAGGACAACACAACCACGATTTCCACGCGACAGCAGCGCCATTTTTCGTACAGCAGCGACCTTGAAATGTGATACAACGTTGCTCTCTTATACAGAGGGTCAAGAGACAGTGTGGCAACCTAGCCGGATGCCGCCATTTTAAGTACGGGTTATCTATAGTGTAGTATATATACTGTATATCTATAGTATATGTATAAGAAAACTGAGCCAATCAGCGAAAGGTACACTAGGTTGCCAGACTGTCTCTGGACCATCTGTACTCTCTTATATCTGGGAGCACTGTTTGCACTGTTGTCCCGAACGAGAGAACGAAAAAGTTCTACAGTAGTCGATCCGACTTCTATATTTCTATGCTCGAAATTAAAAAGAGAGACCCTAATAAAATCGAAAGTTTTCTCGAAATTGGAGTTTTCCTATTATATCTATAGTTATCGTCTCCAGAAAATAGCGCAACCGTCTTACTGAGTTCTGGGTCTGTTGTTGTCCCAAAAGTTTGGCGTGTCATTCGCCCTTCTGTCGGATCGCAGCGTTCTCAAAATAAGATAGTAGACATCTTGAACATAGGGCACGCTGGCGTTCGTGTGCTTAGCTCAGCACCGGTATGTATAAGTACCGCAAGTCGCCCAAAATTTGTTTCCATGTAGTATGTTACAAATTATATATGTCCGGCAATTTTTAATGAATTTATCTAGAACTTTCTAGAAATCTTCTTTCAATTATAGAAAACAATTTTCTCGCTAATAGTTGTTTTAAATCTGAAATTCCCTCGAAATTTTTTGTTGGCGAAACTAGAAAAATGTGGTTAACGACAGGCCTTAATTTGCAATTGAATATTATTAAACAAAAGGTCATTCTGAACTTATGTATTGCTTTTCAGGCATACCAAGGGTATACTTTGTATGTGTACCGAATTTCAAACAGTTTAAATAATATTTGACCAAGTTATGACGATTAATGTTGTAATGTATAAGTCTATATGAAAAAATAGATAAAATTTCCGACTTTGAAAATTTCCATTGATTGCGAGACCGAGGGACCAATCCTAAAACTCTTTCCGAGCGCCGTGCGAGTTATTAAATCCGAGAGCTCAGCTACACTGGGCCTTTGGCCCGAATTGCTAATGTGGGATTTCGGAAAGCAGAATTAGGCTGTTTCCTGATTCTCAATCATTTGATTTAACCATTTTTCCTGGGCTGATTTTCTATCCCATTGCGGCCCTGCTGAGCCTGAATGAGCGTGAAAAAGTTACTATAAGTGACCATACATATTAATGTATGTCTATGGTACTAATTTTAATTTCATTTATGTCATCTTTAGAACAGTCAACCTTTTTAAAATTTCACAGACCATTACAAAGCACTTCAGTGAAACTATATTCTCAATTTGAAAAAATTTGTAAGAAAACGATTTTATCTTCGTGATACGTTTGACTATTGAAATAGATTTACTGCGTAATTGCAGAACAAACGACGATGAGACTACGACGTGTTTTTCGCAGTACAAATTACCACGTCATCTGTTATTAACGTGATAAATATCGTAAGAAGAATTTGAAAGTTACCGATAGTTTCCATGAATTTCCTAAAAATCCGGAAAATTTTTGTTTATACATGTATGTTCAAATTTTTCTTCATTTATATGTATGGTCACTTTTAGTAACTTTTTTACGCTAATTCAGGCTCAGCAGGGCCGAAATGGGATAGAAAATCAGCCCAGGAAAAATGGTTAAAACAAATGATTGAGAATCAGGAAGCAGCCCAATTCTGCTTTCCGAAATCCCACCTCAGCAATTCGGGCCAGAGGCTCAGTGTAGCTGAGCTCTTGGATTCGATAACTCGCACGACGCTCGAAAAGAGTCTTAGCATTGGTCCCTAGGTCTCACAATCAATGGAAATTTGCAAATTCGGACATTTTATTTATTTGTTTCATATAGACGTCTATATGAAAAACCCGCCTTGTTTATTGTTATTCCATAAATTAAGAATTAAGTATGTAACAGTTATTAGCTCTAATAAATCCTACGTGGGTTACTTGATATGCCAGAAAAGTAATACAAAAGTTGAGAATGACCTTTTATTTAATGATATTAAACTGCAAATTAAGGCCTGTCGTTAACCACATTTTTCTAGATTCGCCAACAAAAAATTTCGAGGGACTTTCATATTTGAAACAAATATCAGCGAGAAAGTTGTTCTCTATGATTGAAAGAAGATTTCTAGAAAGTTCTAGATAAAATCATCAAAAATTGCTGGAAATATTTACTTTGTAACATACTACACGGAAAGAACTTTTGGGTGACTGCGGTACTTATACTTACCGCTGATGAGCTAAACACACGAGCGCCAGGGCGCACAGCCTCTGGTCATTCAATGCTTAAAAAAGGAAGGATGAGAATCTTCAGTGACGCCTCATAGCTAACTCCCAAATGCAATGAATTATGCGATGGAGGCCATGGTACAGTTGGGAGTGGCAATAGGACCGAACCGAGGCGGCGACCAGGCAATGGCCCCGAACAAACGCGAAAACATCGATTTAAATGGTCGAAGCAACTCAGGAGAGACATTCTTACCTGTTGGCAAAGAAGCTCACCGGCGCGAAGAGGATTCATGCAGAGGTTACATGACCGTTAGGTCAATATGCACCCGGAATATACTCATCAAACGGCTCAGAATTTAAGAGATCAGATATCCTTTTTGCGAAAAAACGGATATGAAGCTCTTTATCAACAAAAGGAAGAGCAACATCCTCCAGCGAACATTCCACCCGTTCCAGCAAGACCACATTTGCAGATAGCCGATAATGCCAACATGAGAAGTGGGAGAGCTATTCACCAAAAAGTCTTTCTCAGGATGGACAAATTAGCTGAAGCTAATACTGCTCTCCCCGATTTGCTCCCCGAAGATGTTAATCTCTGGAATCTGAACTGTGTACTTTACGAGAAGGCGGTTTCCCTGCTTAGCGACAATAAGAAGTAACGATACTTCAGTACGTCTGAGTAAGACTCGCGAGCGTATTGCACAGCTTCAGTTAAAAATTGAAATGGCGAGACGACATGCATCAAATATTCATTGCGTGATTAGCTACATAACATTGAATAAAAAATTCACTCCAAAAGTTAGGGCACTTGCTCGAAGCTTAAGGAAAGCAAGTCAAACGCTGAACAAGTGTAAACTGTTGACCATCAAGCAGCACTGGACGCACAAAATAAGATCTCTTTCAACAGCGAAACAGCGCCTTGAACGGCGAGTGAAGTGGATTCAGGAAAGTTCCACCTTTTCTACTCATCCTTCCCGTCTGTTCAATAAAACATCACGTGCCGTTAAAAATCCGCCTAGTCGAGAAGACATTCAAGTCTTCTGAGAGCAAGTATATGGAGATACTTATCAGCTAAATGAAGAAGCTTCAGATATATCACTATTTCGTAACTTTTGTCAAAGGCAAAGGTTACAAGGTCCAGCGGAAGAGTGTCCACTAATTACTGCTGAAGAAGTGAAGAGAGTTATCGCTAGAACTAAGAACTTTTTAACGCCAGGGCCAGATAAAATCAACAACTTTGGGTGGAAGAAGTTTACTTCTACGCACCAACATCTAGCTCGTATATGTACTACTTTCTTAAACGGAGAACAACCCGTCCCGCAGTGGCTAGTGGAAGGACGCACGGTATTGATCCCTAAGACCGGAGATTTGTCATGTCCAAAGAACTACAGGCCCATAGCTTGTTTAAACACCAGCTACAAGCTATTCACTGGCATCCTCAAAGAGAGGATATTAACATCTATCGAGCCGGTATGGAGTGCAATAGTTGAACAACGTGGATGCATGAGAGGTCTGGCAGGTTGCAGGGAGAACCTGTTAATAGACATGTTATTGCCCAGGACTCGATTAGGTATCGACGCAATCTGTCCATGGCTTGGATTGACTACCGTAAGGCATTCGATAACACGAACCATGAGCTACTTATTAAGCTCCTTGAGTGCCTGGAGGTGCATCCAAAAATAGTGAGATGCATAAAAGAGCTTATGCTCTTGCGGCGGACAAGATTTGTCATAACATCTGACAAAAAACAAGTGACTTTCAAGGAGACTCTCTAATTCCGATACTTTTCTGCATCTCCCTATTGCCTCTATCTATTGTGCTCCGAGGCAAAAGCTCTGAATACCTATGTGGCCCGCCGAACAGAAGAGAATATAAGGTCAACCACATTTTATACATGGACGACCAGAAACTCTTTGCTTCCTTGAAAGAGGAACTTAACATCCTTGTGGAGGCGGTAAATAGGTACTCTAAAGCGATTGGCATGAGCTTCGGACAGGACAAGTGTGCCTGCGTCCACCTACACCAAGGAAGACTAGAAACTACATCATCGCGTCACGATCAGGATGTTTAACTCATAGGCGGAAATACCATTCAACATCTTGGTATTGGAGAAACATATACATATCTTGGAATACCGCAAGCGGAAACCCAAGATGTGCGTGTGTTAAAAACGGCCCTTGGAGAAAGGTATCGCCAAATTCTTAGGAAAATTTGGGCTTCCGAATTATCTAGAAAGAATAAGATCCAGGCGACCAATATGCTGGCCGTTCCTATACTGCTCTACACGTTTGGTGCAGTAAAATGGAACCTCGGTGAGTTGAAGCAACTTGACCGAAGCACACGCAAGATGATGAAAATCCATCGAAGTCATCATCCTAGATCTTCCGTACCTCGAATATACCTCCCTCGAGCTAAAGGGGGTAGAGGCTTGCTGAGCTTAAAGTGTCTTCATCGCAGAACGGTTCTGGCTACAGCCTGCTCAGTTGTAAATAGCACAGATTCTCTTATGCGACTCGTACATCAACCTGAAGTCGTCAATGCTGCGGCCGCAGAGGAGCTTGGCCTCCCATTTGATTCCAGCGACACTACACATGCCCTAGCATCACTAACACCTTTGGTGCTCAAAAGCCGTGTACAGGAAGCAGAACATACGCTTCTACTAAGAGAACATGCTGACAAGCCCTTTCATGGTAAATTCTACGGCATTATACGTAGAGAAGAGCTCTCGATGGGTCTGTCCAACATGTTTCTCAAGTCTGCTGGATTAAAATCAGAGACTGAGGGATTTCTTTTTGCCTGTCAAGACAGCGTTATAGACACCTCAGTTTACCGCGAGCGCATAATGAATATACCTGTAGACGATACCAACTGCCGAGCGTGCTCAAAATATGCACGCTACGGGCACATAGAGAGACACAATGCGGCTCTAAAAGTGTTATATTACCATCTTGGGCACCTCTATGGTGTTGATCTATTGCCCGTCTTGCCATACGCCCACGGGGAACTCGAGTCCGTTGTGGAGAATGATCAGTGTAAGATCTACTGGAATTTCTCATTCTCCACCACTAAACGTATCAGTGCTACGAAGCCTGATATTGTCCTCCAATATCTGAAGAACAAGATCATTTACGTGATTGAATTCTCGGCACCAGCCGATGGCAATATCACGGCAAAGGAGGAAGAAAAACGGGCGAAATATCAAGCACTTCTTTTCGAGCTGAGCAGGCTGTACCAAGGCTACAAAGTCCATCTTCTAGTTCTCATAATCGGCTGTCCTGGAGGTATGAAAGCTTCATTTATTAGCCAACTCAACAAGATTCCGGCTTGCCAGCGTCAGGCTCATTCCATCGCGAACCGGATGCAAAAGGCTGTTCTTCTGGGATCACTTCATTTGTTCCGTCAACACTGTTCCTCATAACATTCTACAAAGATTGGTAGCTCTAAAAAAGTATTCAAAGGTGAAACCTTTATCTCCAACTGTCCCGTCTGCCGCGTAAGGTAATCCGCGGCTAGAGAACTGACTCCAAGGAACAGTGTTGACCGATGTTATCTCGCGTAAATTTCCCGCTCTTGCTTACCTTCTAGAACAGAAGGAGCAGAAGCGGATGACGTATACGTTCCAGTTGCATCGGGATTGGTTGCTTTAAGGAACCATGATCGTAGCTTTCGGAGGCTACAACTTCTCAAATAATTTTCAAATTAACTTAAAAAGTAAATCAAATTATAAGAAACCAAGAAATAAGAAACGAAAATACATAAATAATGATTACAATAACTATTTATGAATTTCTAATTATTTTTCTCATGGTTTTTTTAATAAAATTGTGTTTTATAAAGAACTGACAGTAAAATAATAAAAGAATATTTTGAAGTTTAAAATGGTATTTATTTTTAACTTTTAGCAACATTTTCTCATCTATAGGAAAATAATGAGATTTTTCTCGACACGTTGATGGATAATCTAATACATGATACTACATTTTGTCACTTGGAATCTGTCAGGGTTTCATGCTTAAATTTTCGATCAAATGAATTTGCTGAAGTTTACCGACATAACTGTCAAATTCAAAAATGAAAACAAAGGACTTAGGGAGGGAAAACCGCAACGCGCCGTCTAGCGGTGTCTCAGAGCAGGATCAGAATATGATACTTAAAGTTTGGGTATCTAGTGAACAGAGGCTGAGCGCGCCCTTTGTTCAAGATGTCTACTCTCTTATTTTGAGATCGCTGCGATCCGGCAGAGGGGCGAATGACGCGCCAAACTTTTGTGACAACAGACCCAGAACTCAGTAAGACGGTTGAGTTATTTTCTGGAAACGATAACTATAGATGTAATAGGGAAACTCCAATTTCGTAAAAACCTTCGATTTTAATAGGGTCTCTCTTTTTAATTCCGAGCATAGAAATGTAGATGTCGAATCGACCACTGTAGCACGTTTACGTTGTCCCGTCTGGGACAACAGTGTTTCCAGACATAAGAGAGCAGAGAAGAACGTTGTACCACATTTTTAGGCCGTTGCTGCACGAAAAATGGCGCTGCTGTCGCGTTAAAATCGTGGTTGTGTTGCCCTACTATACCGAACGCAACAGCTCTCCTAACTTTCTTTCCGTGTATTTGACGCCGTAACGATTACACAGTTAGCACTGAGACTGCTCAGGCAGCGAACCCTCTGTTAGGCTTTCGTTGAGCAATCGTTAGTGCATTGTGTACTGTTTTTCAAAGTACATATTTCCGATAATTTTTAATGAATGTATCTAAATTTTGCCAGAAATCTTCTTTTAACTATATAGAACAACTTTCTCGTTGGACGTTGTTTCAAATATGAAATCCCTCGATAATTTTTTCCACGAAACTATAAAAACGTGGTTATCGACCTGCTTCAATTTGAAATTGAATATTATTAAACATACGTTCATTTTTATATTTTTTATTAGTGTTGTAGGCATCCCTACATGCAGCAAAAAGAAATGTAATATTTACTTATCAAGAAATGTAAAGTGTTTCTTGTTACCGTAACAGTAAAAACTGCTCTTTAATGAGGGGGTGGAAATGTCAAAATCACGTAGCATTTCGTAAACATCACAATGAAGTTAAGGTGAATTTAACGGTCATCCTTTAGTAAAATAAACCTCTATTCCCTAGTATTAAATACTGTTAAAGTTATTCAATTCAATACACAAGAATTAAAGTCAAGAATAAAAATATGTTTATTAAACACATAGAATATAATAGTGAAAGTGGAAACATTCAGTACCTTTTGCTTTATCATAACTCGAGGGTACACTCTCTGCAATGTACGTCACTGGAAAACCATAAAGCTCTGTCTGCTTTATTTTATTTCGATCTCTTAATTGTCTCACATTATTTTCATTTGTCGAACTACTCTCATCGCTACTTTTACTTGAAAATTGCAAAGTTTCATCTAGTTTGTTTACTTCTTCGTGACTTTCAACAGACGAATCGAGATTTTCAACATTTTCATTGTTTAGCTTTACGTTAACTTTATTTGAAGCTAACCCTCCTTCCTTGAATAAAACGTCACGACTCAAAACCACATCTCTCAAACTAGGCACATAAACTAGATACCATTTGCATTTTTCAAGGTATCCAACTAGAAACCCTTTTGCCGCCTTCTTGTCCAGCTTCTTTCGCTTCTCTTCTGGTACATGGATGAAACACTCAGTTCCAAAAAACTTGAGATTATTGATATTAGCTGCTTTTCCATGCCACAACTCATAAGGCGTTTTACCCAAAATTTATTTGGACCAGTTCGATTTATGACATATGCCGCAGTATTCATCGCTTCCGCCCACAAAAACAAAGGCAAATCGGAATTGCAATAAATCATGGATCGCGCCGCCTCAACTGTAATTCGATTATCACGTTCCGCTACCCCGTTCTGCTGTGGCGTGTATGCAATATTTACAGTATGCTTTATTCCTTTACTACTTAAAAATTGATTTACATTTTTATTGAGATACTCTTTTCCGCCATCGCTATGAATCTCTTTCACATTTTCACCAAACTGGCTCTCCATTTAAAGACAGAAAATTTTTATTTTTTCAAACACTTCTAACTTTTCACGCAAAAAATAAATTTGCCTATAACACGAAAACTCGTCCTCAAAAATCAAACTATGCGTAACCATCACAAAAAATCACTAACAACTAAAACATCTACAGCCATATTTTTCAAAAAGTTTTTCACGTGTCTCTTGTCTTGATGGCATAGTCGTTCATGCCACAACTGCAAGGTGGTGGTTTTATCCGCAATATTGCATGTTTTTGGAAATAAAACTCGCAAATCTATTTTGTATAAATCGCCGCAATCCCACGCTTTCGCTACAATTTTACCTTTATATTCCAGAAAAACATTTTTACCATAGTTCGTTACAGAAAAATTTATTCCCTTTTTTGCAGCTACTTTAAGTGAGAACAAGTTCTGTTTTATTTCCGGTACATATAAAACATCGTAAATTATACCTGCAGCCCATTTTCTGTTTACAAAAGTTTCAATTTCTACGTTACCTTTACCATACGCAGACATTGTATCACCATTTCCCATCCTTACGCTCGTTGGAAGCCTGAATTCTTCGTATTTTCTGTAGTAGTCCTTCCGATGAGTCATATGGTCGCTTGTCCTTGAGTCCAATACCCAGGGATCGCTGTTGTCGACAGCGCTGCTACTTCCAAGGAATGCGTGTTTGGCCGACGATGCCAGATTTTCCTGCGCCGAACTTGCTCTGCCCTGCGCATCCGATTTCTCGCTTCTTTTCAGACAATTCCTTCGCATATGATTTTTCGATCCACATGAATAACAACCAGCACAATCTTTATTCACATGACCGGGTTTTCCACAATTAAGTCACGCTTAGCTCGTCCGCCAAGTCATAACAACGCAACCTATCCGCGCGGACCACCGAATGAATTCATGGCACAATCGGCAATGGATGGATTGCATCACCTAAAAAAGATTTATTTTTGACATTTCTGTGACAGTCGTCACGTTACTCCATATTCCCACTTAACAATGAAGGGGTTTTATAATAAGTAACACAATTTTGGATGGCACAACTTATTCAGAGATCGCGTAGAGTTGAGAGTTTATTGGAGCAAGACGTGTTTGTGTTCCGCGACTGTATCAGCTAACTTGTATGGATATGAGGTAAATGCGGGAGCCTTATTTGTCGTGCGCGAGCGATGGCATGGACGCGTATTCAGAATTCGTTGCCGAGGTCGCCACGTCAGTTACAAATGCATTTCGGAATTATTTTACAGATCGCAACTCGTGTAATAGTGTAGAGGTTAAGGTAATCAACTTGCGTGCATAGCCCTAGTAGCAAAATAACTGCAGACTGGCGCAAGCTGGGCGCCAGAAAAAGAAGAATCTGTTTGCAGCCTGGCGCCCGGCTGGTTCCGCTTTGGCGTGCTGTTCTGGCACCAGAGTCTGGTATAGCAGATCCTCGCCCAGACTGGTCATGATGCACACCAGACAAAATTAATATAACGTAAAATGGTACTAAATAGGTTTCTGTAATAGTTTTACACTATACTTCAGCCTTTTCTGGGAAAATATACTGCGGAGACGTCAAAACATTCCAGGAGACACACTGAAATATTAAACACATAACCTATTGTCGTATAAGCTTGCATGCTTGCATGTTTGGTCATATTTGTGAATCGTGCAAATTTCCGATTGCTAGATTTTCAATTTCATTATTTATATTCTACATTAATTATTAGTGTTTAAACTAAATACCAGAATCTGGTTCCATTATTCACCAGATTCTGTTTTTCGTCTGGTCGGATCATTTCTCCCGCCAGTCTGGTCGACTAGAGGGAGCAGATGCTGAACCAGACTCTGGCCTCTGTCATACAAGGCAGACGTTGCTACTAGGGAGGTTTGTGCGTTCTAATCCCCCCCCCCCCAGTTGCGTGCGAAATTTTAATTGTGTTATAAGCGTTTTAACTTACAAATACCGATTAATTATAAGTATATTCGAAAATACATATAAGAATTAACCGTGTCTTTATTTCCTAATTATTTTTTAGCAATGTTTTTTTTACAATTTATACTGCCGTTTACACTATAGTCCATACCATTAACATAAGTTACATCTGCTTATATTGTTCGTCAAAGTGACATTATACCATTAAGCCATTTTCCTTTCGGGGTAGGCGTGACTTGCTTGTTTGGAAAATAGTATTGGGTATATGGGTGCATTGGTATAGAGTATATAGGTACAAGTTAGATAGGTATATAGGTGTAAAGTAGATAGGTATATAGGTGTTAGGTATATATGGTTTAGATTGATCTGGAATTCTCGTGTCATTTATTCAAATGACACGTTTATTCCGCAACACTGCTCCGACCCAGGTTGCTGATCAATCTCTCT
Source organism: Andricus curvator (assembly GCA_932195095.1). NCBI lineage: Eukaryota > Metazoa > Arthropoda > Insecta > Hymenoptera > Cynipidae > Andricus > Andricus curvator. The sequence goes on from CAKNYM010040827.1 coordinate 40,969, forward strand.
AGCGATCACCCCAAGTGAAGAGCCTCACAAAATTGTTATGTATGGTTCCCCACTTGGGCCCATTAGAATCCAAGGTCTTTGTTTCAGGCTTCATTCATTCTATTGTCACTCTGTTTACAAACTATTTGTCGCCACACTTTTCTGTCCTGGCATACTACTCTAGCTTCCTTCACGTCCATGCATTTTTTCATGCAAGCTCTTGTGTTTCTATGGCTTCTTACGTCTCTTCGGATTAATGTCTCATTTACCGATTCTAACCATTCTTTCGGCGGTCTACCTCTAGGCATTCTGCCATTTACTTTACCTTTGTACACTTGTTTGGTCAGTCGCTCCATGGTAATTCATAATTGCAGCATCCAGGAACAGTGCAGAATAGCGACTGGATCGGTAAAATCTACTGATCCGCAGATCAACACCAGTTGAGAATTGGTACTGGTAACCATCAGTGATAGTCATATTTAGTTGCCTATAATTGTAACATTTACTGAAGTGTCCTGTTGTCCATATACGTACTTGACAGATCAGTAGATTTAACTTAGTTCTCAGTATAAGGTTCTTTTTTCTGCGTGTAGAGTATACTTTGTATGTGTACCAAATTTCAAACAGTTTCAATGATATTTGGCTGAGTTATGACGATTTGCGTTTTAATCACTTATTGATTTCCCGCAATTTTTTACAGTTCTTAATTTTTATTATTAAAAATAATCATCAGACAAAAAGAAATTTGAAAATAGAGTAAAGTTCTCGTCGTCATATCTTCCACGACGCACTAAAACGTACTTCCGTAGCAAAACTGGTGCTATGTAAACTATCTCCTTAATTTGTAGAAATAAAATGTTTATATAAGTTTAAGGAAACAAACTTCATTCTCCATAAGTGTGAGTCTGTCTGAATAGAAGAAGACACATTTATTTTTGTTGTGTTTTTATCATTGATTAAAGTAATCTGCTGATATGTATCGATAGACTGATACATTATTTTTTTCTGTGTATATACACAAGTATACCAGAATATAATTTCTTAAGTGGGGAAGCTGGTTGACCTAAATTACAAGGTTTATGAAATAATTAGTGTTTAAATTATTCTGGTGCTTGAAATACATTAATATGAAAGTTTAAATTCTAATTTTTGCAAGATTTACAAGATAAAACCGGTAAAAAAATGAAAACAAAAAAATATTTTTTTCAATTTGTTCTAAAAATTTTATTGAATATTGTCTTATTTTTTGGAACTTTGTTTGAAAAAGAGTTTTCCATAAACTATATTTAATTTTTTGGCATAAGTTTGTATAGAAATTTATACTGAACATTTTATTCGAATGAAAAAATTAGCTTTTGTGGTAAAGCCTTCCCTTAATTTTTTTTTTTTTCATTAATTTTGGAATTTTCTGTAAAACTAACCGGTCAAGTATATCTCTAGGGCTAGTATTACGGAAAATTCCGTAATGATAGACAGTTCAAAAAAAGATTTGAAAAATGTAAGAAATTCTACATTTCAACCAAAAAAAAATATTATGGAAGAACCGAACTTTTTTTGAATTGCTTGCAAAATTTGTTTGGAAAATTATTTTTATATTTCTTCTGAAAATTTCATTCAATTTTGTCTCATTTTTGAAACTTTGTTTGGAAACGGGTTTTCCATAAATTATATTTAATTTTTTGGCATACATTTTTATAGAAATTTGTTCTGAACATTATTCGGATCAAAAAAAAATTAGCTTTTGTTGTAAAGCCTTCTCTTTAAATTTTTTTTTGCTTTGATTAATGTCGTATAGACGACAAATGTCAATGCAACATTGTTTGAATAATATTTATTCTTGGTAAGTTAAGATAAAGATGGCACTGGGAAATTTGTTTAAAAATTATTTTCAGTTTTGAATTTTGCCTACACAGTGAAACAATACTTTCACAGAAACTAGATAACATTTCATGACAGATGAAACAATTAGCTTTTGTGGTAACGCCTTTCCTTGAAAATGTTTTGTTATGATTAATGTTTCCGTTTCTATCATTTTGAATCCTGCTGTGCACTTGAAAAATTAGTTTTTACAAAAATACATAAACATAAACATGCAGATAATAGGAGACTGTTTTCACAGTTAGCGGATAGCTACCGAATACCGCCACTTATTCCTTTACACCTGGAAAACCGGTTTATACGAAATACACCTCTACTAAACAAGTTAGTGTGATTTATGGAAAACATGTGTTCTTTTGTGTAAATTACATGACATGGGGATTCTTTTGTGCGATTTGTAGGAAATACGTGTTCTTTTGTGTAATTTCCAGGAAATACGAATTCTTTTGTATGATTTATATGAAACACGTGTTATTTTGCGTAATTTCTAGGAAACGCATACTTCAATTCTTTTTTTGCCTTTTAAAAAGAAAGCGGTTTGATTCACGTGCGTGGCACAACTGACAATTGTCACTGACATATGACAGTTCTAAGTGATATAGGAAAATTACAGGATCATCAACATCATTCAGAGTCCACTTCCAGAAAATATTTTATCTCGCCAGGCCTAAGCAAAGAGCTCAGAGCTCTCCTCGATAAAACCGATTCAGAAAGTTTTCTTTATGGAGAGAACTTAAGTGAGACGATCAAGGAGGCAAAGCTAATATATAAAATCAGCTTGGAATTAAAATCACAACCAACTGGCAGGAAAAATACGAAAAACGCTCCGACTCCGTCAGGCGGCAGGGTCTCCTCCGCCCGGCCCCCAAATTCAAGAATGTTGCCAAGCCGATTTACACTCTGAAGGGCAAGCAGAATCAGGAGTCTTGGAAGAATCACGGACAAATTCATGTTGGTGGAAGACTTACTGGTTTTGAACAGAAATGGCAAAAACTAACCAAGGACCCATTTCTCCCAAATTGTATAAAGAGATACAACATTATTTTTGAACGAACACGTAGTCAAACAAGTCGGCCAGTTCCTAAATTTCAGGAAGGAGAGCTCCTAAATACTAGGCAAGCTATTGAAAAATTGATAGTAAAAGGAGCGGTTGTACACATAAAAGGCAAATCAACCGAAACTCAATTCATCTCTACATATTTCTTAGCCAAAAAATCAGATGGTTCCGATCGCTTTATATTAAAAAAGCTAAACTTTTTTATTAAAACCGACCACTTTAAATTAGAAGATTTAAGAACAGCTATAAAAATAGTGTCAAAGGGTTTCTATATAACGAGCAATGATTTACAAGACGCTTACTTATTAGTATCAGTCGCCCAAGAAAGTAGAATGTTTCTAAGATTCATGTTTGACGATGAATTTTTCGAATTGACGTACTTGCTATTCGGTCTTTGTACCTGCCCATATTTTTTCACGAAAGTTATGAAACCCGTTATAGGTAAATTAAGAGCTGACGGGTTATTATGGTGTGTTTACCTAGACGAATTTTTATGCCTTGGGAGGGATGAATATGTTTGTTATATTAATACAGGAAAACGGTTCAACCATTGAAAAAGCTCGGTTTCATAATTAATGAAAGGAAATGTAGTCTTAAGTTCCAGTACTCGACGAAAATATTTAGGCTTCATAATTAATTCTGTCGAAATGACAGTAGAACTTCCTCCAGAAAAAAGGCAAAAAAAGACAGAATTAGTGAATATATTTCTTAATAAAAAAGAATGTCTGATAAGAGATTTTGCTAAATTGATAGGATCAATGGTAGCAAGTTGTCCAGAACTCGAATATGCGAAGGGACACACCAAACTGTTAGAAATAACAAACGATCAGGCACTGTGTCAAGCTAATGGAAATTTTTGTAGAAAAATGGAGATTTCAATAGAATTAAAGGCAGTCTTCAATTGGTGGAAAGATAAATTACCTTATACAGTAAGGAAAATACGAGACTTATTTTTTTATATAGAAATTTATTCCGATGCATCAATGACGGGGTGGGGAGCTTTTTATAAAAACGAGTCTACGCATGGGTTTTGAAGCGAGATGGAAATAAGCTTACATATTAATCATTTAGAATTATTGGCTGCTTTCCTCGCTTTAAACTGTTTTTCAGGGGAACTAAGAGATAAGCAGATCTTGATCAGAATTGATAACTCTACACCGTTATCTTACATAAACAAAATGGGCGGAACTCATTTGTCCAGGCTGAATGATGTTGCGCAAAAAATATGGGAATGAATGGTGCGAAAATTGTGGCTCTACGCATCTTACATCCTATCAAGAGAGAATACCGAAGCGGATAGGGAATCCCGAGTACAGAATGATAGACGGAATGGCAGTTAGCTAATCCAGTTTTTGAAATTATCGTACAAAACTTCGGAAAACCTGAAATAGATCGATTCGCTTCAAGAATTAACACAAAATGTGAAGTTTTCTCTTCCTGGCATAGAGGTCCGGAAGCACCCTTTATTGATGTTTTCACTTTTTCTTGGTCTCCTTTCTTGTTTTGCGCCTTCCCGTCTTTTTCGCTCATTCTGAGAAGTTTAAGGAAAATTATCCATTATAAGGCTACAGGAATAGTGGTAATTCCAAAATGGACAGCCCAACCATGGTATTCTCTATTCACCAGTCTTCTAATAGAGGAACCAGTAACATTTCATTCAACATTGAAGTGAACAGGCAAAAAGTCCTTTTCAAGCAGAAGCAGGAATCGTTCTTGAATTTTTAATGAAGTTGTTAAATTCTGGGGCATCGTATGGCACACTTAACTCTGCAAGATCTGCCATAGCGTTGATTGTTAGAAACAACATTTCTTCTGATATGAATATATCCAGATTTTTTAAGGGGGCCTACAGACAAAGACCCTACAAACCCAAATAGAATAAAATTGGGGATGTACGAATTGTACTAGATGCACTAATAAAAATTCATCCTCTGGAAAATCTAACCTTCATGCAGCTAACCGAGAATAAAGTGACATTACTTGCCTTAGTAACGGCTCGACGGGCACGAACTATTTCTGCAATCAAATAAGGGAATATGAAGGAAGATAATACGGGTTTTAAAATAGAAATTCCAGATCCAGTGAACGCATCGAGACCAGGAAAACCACGGTACAACCACTTCTTTCCATCCCAAGATTTGATCGTATACCCCGATGCTATGTACTAGATGGATTAAAAATCTACTACACGATTATGGTGTAGATAAAAACTTCTCAGCGCACAGTACGCGACAGTCGTCAGTAGCCAGAAATGGCGCTAGTATAAATCTAATTAAAAATGCAGCCAGTTGGTCCGAAACATCACAGATGTTCAATCAAGTTTATAATCGAAGAGTTTTAGATAAAAACGATACTTTTGGTTCAATTGTTTTCTCAAAAACGTAAAACGCGTCTTTTCAATTGTCTTTTCAAGAGCGTAAAATGCTCTCTTCCACATTTTTTTATACCCTAGTTCCTCAAAAATGAAATTTTTTCTACCTTTGGCTTCAAAATGATGAGTTGGAAAGCATGTATAAAGGAATAAGGAATGTGTGTTTTTTTTAGATGAATGCTGTGGTGACACCTATCGAACAAGAAGTAGTACGAAATACGTAATCATCTCGAACGAGAATTATATAATTTAGATCGAACTTCATTTCAGGTAAGTACGTTTGGTCTCAAAATTTTCCAAGACGATTCTAATTGGACTAGAGGTTCAATCACGTGGGAAATCTCAACCAGTCATTAAAATGATGAACAATTCAGGCAATGGTATCACTTTCGACTCTGCTACTTGGGCAAAACTCTAACAATATATGGATTTAATAGAATCATACCTCTGTTTCGGAAATTCATCTTTATATCTCGAGACCACTGAATTGAGCAAATACACTCTAGTGTTTACGACCGACGGCAAGGAATACAATGACGAGAACAACAATGACGCACAGCAGGGTGAGCTTGAGGCGAAAAAGAAAAAGGTATAAGTAAAAGGTAATAGTTCTTCAGAAGTATAGTTTCGAAGAAATAATAGTATATTGTGCTACAAGTTGAAAAAGCGAGAGATTTAAAACGAGTGTGAAGTTAGCTACCCGAGCGGAGCGAGGGTGGCTATCACACGAGTTTTAAATCGTCGCTTTTTCAATGTGTGGGACACGATACTTTTTCTATAATTTGTGCAAAAGTGCTAGTTTTTGTTTACCTGTTTTTTGTGTAAAAAGAAGGCGATTTTTTGTCGATTGACGCAACAATGACAATGGCAATTATCAAAACCATGGCAATAATATGGCAGTAATAATAAGCTGGTTCTCACAATTGAATAGTTGGCCCATAAAGTTGAGGGCTTCAAAACTTCCGATTTTTCGTGAAAAAAACCAAGCACAGTATTTTCGGAGAAACTGACGGTGTTTTTTTGCTTTTGCCAAGTGACAAAAGTACATACATAATACACAACCCGAGACTTTTCAGGAAATTGCTTTTAGGTTAGGGACGACAGTCGGAAAATAGAATGAAGTTGGCTGCGCACGATGCACGAGGCCACCCGAGGCAGCACGAACCCACCCGAAATAACATTTACTTTTTCCACTGTACCTCACTTTTATCACTGTCCATTTACTTTTTCCACTGCATCTGTCCACTTTTGTCACTGTTGCCCGAAAAGGTCGGCACTGCGCATGCGCCACGTCATCGAGCAAAAATCGGTAACTTTTTACACCAAAAACAGGTGGAAAAACTGGCACTTTTTCGCGAATTATAGAAAAAAAGTGTTATTGTGTGTGTCGATGAACGCTTTAAAAGTATTCGACGATTGTTAAAAAATGTAGAAGCATATCAAGATTTCCTAATTTAAGTGACTGTGATTTATTTAAGCTCTGAAAATATACACTCGCCAAATGAGGAATTAATCCGCCAAATAATTAGGTTTACGTTTGCAAAATACAAAAGTCAGGTACCAGCAGAACTCGAGAAACAATTTGTTGAATTATATTTTGAAATCGTTTTCCTGGAACTGACATCCATCTTAATTTTATACATTGTTGAAGAGCTTGAACTTGATTTTTCTACACGTACTTGAATAACTGTGTTTTCTTGGCATATTAACAAATAAATAAAAACTGATATGTGATTATAATTAAAAAGAATGTGTAATATCCACTACCTCTCACCTAGAATAGTTTAAAATAATTTCAAGTTTCAATTATTAAACTGAATATTATAAATACCTCTCAGTGATTGTAGCTTTTTTTTTATTTTAACACTCATTTTCCAAACTGAATAGAAAGTAAGCTTAGGATAATTAATTTGCGTTGTAATTTGTTATCTCCTTTTGCAACTCAACCCCTACTCTAAGACTAGCATGGAGGGGGTAGGGTCCCCTGCCCTTTTCGACTTAGGATATGTCCATTCATGAAACATTGCAGGTTCGGACTGGGAGGTGGAAGAGCCCCGACCCCCTTTTCAGCTGGGAAACATTCATTCGGAGAATGAATTTTCCTGAATGAAATTAGATGCATTAGAAATTTTCTAATGAAATTAGATGGCGTGAAGCCACGCCATCTAATCATCCCAACTATTTGTTATTATGCCACACCTCTAGGCCAATCAGGAGAGGCCACGCCCCTCTCCTACCCCCACCCCTCCATTTAGACCACGCCTCTCGACTAATCAGAGGCCGCGCTATGGCCCAGGGTATCTACTCTTTTTTCGGTTATCTCGTTATACCTGAAAAACGTACGGTCATTTCTATAAAAACCATGAAAATCCATTAAGAATTGTACTGTCGGTCAATTTTTGTTCCAAAAAGTACTTTTTTCCCACTGTCCAGCAGTCAGTAAGTGAATGTTTTACCTGCTATGTACCTGCCCAAGTGGACATGTATTATAAGTTCCTACTACTCTGACAAACTTGACACGCTGTTCCATTCTGTTATGTTTTTTTGTCTCGGATTCAGTCGGATAGGAATCTCCAACGAGTTTGGATTAATTCGGATTCAATCAGCTTGAAATCTCTTGGCCGACAACAGATTAGTCTAATTTAAATGGATAGGTTTCCTTGGTTCTACCTCGGACTAGATCGGATTTAGTCGGATAGAAATTCTTGGTTCGACCTCGGATTAGAACGGATTGATTCGGTTAGGACTCCTAGGTTCGTCTCGGATTAGATCGAGTTCAGGCGGATAGAAATCCTAGCTTCGACCTCGGATTCTGTCGCATTGGATGTCTTGATTCGAATTGGGATTAGTTCGGAATGAAACTGATTAGTTCCTATGCAGATTTCAGAATGAAATGGATAGAAGAAATTTGTTTCTATCCGAAACTTTTGTCAGGCTGCATACGTTTTACATTATTTATTTGAAATTTACCTTAAACAAACATATTTTTATTAAAAATAATTTATATCTAAAAAACCTTATACATTTGCAACCTGAATAATAATGCCTTCTGTCACAATAGTCATAAATTTAGTTCCTCAAAACTGAATCTTTTCTCAATTTTTTACTTGGAACCTTCATTTTTTACTTGAAACTTTAATCACTCACAGTAAGCATCTGATCTTTCCATAATACTTTCACATGCATTAAATATCAATTTACAAATGTATAAACTCTACTCCATTGTAAATCTCACTAATTATATTACAGACTTATAATAATATACCTTCACATGTATTGCTACTCGCAAATTTTTGTAAGTAAGGAGAAACGTTCACATGCAGTATGTCTCCTATTTTATAAATTTATAAATTCATAATTAGAATAGTTGCGATGATATTTATGTACATTCTCTGTATTTCAGTCCTAATGAGGCTATGATACCATGGATGGCGAAATGCAAGGACAATTCTCTACATTACTATGTGTTGTGTTATTCATCTTTAACACTTCTATCTAGACCTGCTGCTCTAATATCTTTTACCCTCATAAGAAAGTATTACAGGAAGTGAAGTATTGAAATATGAAGGGTCTCAGCGCATCAGGGCCTAAGTGCCAAAACATGAATTTCACAGGAGACCCAAAAAAACTGAACTTGAACGCACTCAAATTGAAACAAATGACTAAAAAAAGACTTTCAAGGTATTATCAGGCTGTTTTGAATCTTAAAAGCAACCCCTGAAAAAAGAAACTATATTTGAGAGATTCCTCGTCAAAAGAACTGCGCCTCCTCAAAAACGTCGATCCTACAGCAATAAAAGCTGCACAACTTTTTAATTTTTTAATGTAGAAAAAAGAACTAAGAAAGTCTCGAGCTATTACTTAGTTTAATCGAATCGTAAAAGGAATGCTTGGAAAAAATGAATCATTTCCGAGAAAACCCTTGTCAGAGGAACGACGCGTCCAAAAAAAAATGTCGGATCTAACACAGAAAAAGCTACATAACTTTCTTACATTTAAATTGAAAAAAAAACTAAAAGAGCGCTCCGAGCTATTATTTACTTCTATTAAATCTTGATAAGAACAGACAAAAAGTAATCCCCATAAGTCTGTTTTATAGAGTCCCAAAAAACCCCATAAGTGAATAATTGGGTTTTGGGAGTTTTTGACGCTAATTCTTATTTTCTTGCGGTTTTCTTTCAGAAAAAAATGTTATTTCTTACATGAAATATTACTTTCTACTGATAATCAGATGTTCAAAAAAATTTCGAAAAAAATTCACTATTGCTTATAGCAATTTTCTCTTAGAGTAAAGGTAGAAATTATTTGTATTTTGTATTTATTCAAGAAAAGTCCCTAGGGCTAAATAGCCCTCTAAGGAACAGGATAATACAGGGTCATTACAAATTTGTGCAAGCACTGATTGGCAGAATACTTGATTAATCTTATAATCTAATCTATAAAAGTAGTGATTTTTTCTGAAATTTCCAAAAATTTTTTAGCTTTTCACTTACAGTGAGGTAATAATCAAAGTTAACAAAAGTAATTGCTCAAACTATTTATTATTGTTCATAACTATCTTCTCTTAGAGTTATGTTAGAAAGTTCCGGTTTTTTCTGAAATTTGAAACTTTTCTTTGGCTTTTTAGTTAAGAGCAAAGAGTAAATCCACAAAATAAAGAGAATTATTTGATTAATAAATCTCTTTATTTTGTGGAAATTTTTTTCTGAAATAAAAACTTTGAAATAATTAGTTTACTTCTGATTTTACAGTAAACCTCATGAGAATTAATCATTTGTTTATTATCTATTGATAGCTGAAAAGCAAACGAAATGTGGAAAATTTCAGAAAAAATCGCCACTTTCTAGTATTACTCTGAAAGAATATAATTATGAACAATAATTAATTGTTTAATCAATTATGATGATCAGCTTTGATTAAATACTACCTCGCTTTAAGTGAAAAGTTAAAAATTTCAGATAAAGTCGCAACTTTCTAGCATTATTCTAAGAGAAGATAGTTATAAACAATAATAAATTTTTTAAACAATTATTTTGGTTCACTTTCAATAATTTTTTTCTCGTTCTAACTGAAAAGTTAAACAATTCAGATAAAAACGCGACCTTCGACTTCTATTCTAAGAGAAAATTGCTATAAAAATAATAAATTGTTAAAATTTTTTTTGGATCAATGGTTTCTCAGTAGAATAGTTATTTGTGATACAAGTGCGCAAAATAGGTGATTGTGTGCGAGTGTGAATTTTGCAGCATAAGCCGGAATGATGCAATCACACGAGTTACCACGTGTATCACACGCTATTTTTTGCAACGCCCGTCCGAAAAAGTTGTTAGGAGGAGGTAACGAAAAATACTAATTTTATATTGCATAGAGTGGAGTAAAGAAATTTTTTTGAAGAAAAATTTTTTTTTAAATGTTGAAAAATTATTTTTTTTAATGTTTGAAACAAAAAATGTTCTGAAAATAAAATTTTGTGCAACAAAATTTTGAAAAAAAAATTTGGGAACAAAAATTTGGGAACAAAAAAATTTGTTGAAAAAAATTTGTTGGAAAACAAATTATTTAAAAAAAATGTTAGCGTATATGCTCTTTTGCTGGGGGTAGGGGGGGGGCTACGAAACCCTAAAAACAAAACTTCAATCATTAAAACATTTGTTCAAGTTAAATCTAAATTTATTTCAAGAAGATACCAACACCAGTGTTTAAAGTTACCTATGCCAGTGTCTAAAGTACCTCATTTCGAAAGTGCGCATGCGCAACTTTTTCATCAGTGCCTAAAGTAAACCATCTTCAAACTGCGCATGCGCGAAAATTATTCGCACACTGTCTGCTCAAATAAGGTCCTTTAGGCACCATTTAGAAGCATGAAAACGTCAACTTTAGAGGTGGGTGTTGCAAAAAGTAATATTTTATGCATTACAGACAATCTGTACTAAAACAAACCACAAACAAATAGGAATTAACGCTAAAAACTCGCAAAAATCAATTTTTCACTTAAGGGGTTTTTTATTAAGCCTATAAAACAGGGTTATGGGTATCAATTCCAAAAATAATTTTTGATTTTTATTCTATGGCTAATGGTAAAGATAAATGTTGAAGAACAACTCGATATTCCTAATATTGCCCATCTATCTGCCGGTCTGTCTGTCCGTCCGTCCGTAAACACGATAACTCTCGAAGAAATGAACGGATCAAATCGTGCTTCGGCACACTTGTTTTGGGTCCTAAAGAAAAGAACGAGTTCATTAACCAAACTACGACAGAAACGTGAAAAATTTTGAGAGAAGAATTTAAGCTTTTCAAAATATCGAGAATTTTTGTTCCAACCAGTTTTTGATAGGACTCGCCTTTTTAGTTGTGTCGAAAATGAATAAGTCGAAAATTCTCATTTTACGCCAGACGACGGCAGATAAGTAAAATAGTTTAGGAAAAAAATGGTAGATTCTCAAAAGGCTTATAATTTTTCCTTTAACCATTTTTTGATAAGCCTTGATATTTTGGTTTAATTTATCGCAAATACTAAGAAAAAACCCAAATTTTAAATTTCCCGCTAAACAACTCAAAATATGGAAAAAGGTCTAGAGGAGCAATTACAGCTTTCAGAAAGTCCTACAAAAATGTAGAAACCATTTTTCTATAGTACTGCACGGAAAAAAGTAGATAGTTAGATTCACTTTTATGTATTGTTAACTTGAAGTTTACTTGTTCGCATTGTAGAAGAAACAATTCAAATAGTTTTTGATACTGAATGAGATAGTGATCTCAAAATATACAAAACCTAAAGTCAGCATTACTACTTCAAATTGTAAAAAGAAAGATTATTTATTTTCATATGTCGAAAAGAACAAACAACCTTTTCGTAAGAAATGTTACATTTTCTAATAATTTTTAATAATTTTTCAATTACTTCTGCCATTAAAGATTTATTTTTAAAAATTCGATATACTTAGATCGTTGGAAATCCATCCAGAGTGAAATAAAAAAGTCCTGGATAAAATAAAATTAGTTAAATACACTATTTTGATATGTTTTACATCGTTCTTTATTCATATTTGTTAACTTAATGAAACATTTTTATGACATGTTTATACATTAGAATCGAAGCTTGAAGTTTGATGAACAATATTTATTAATACAAAGTATTCTTTCTCTAATATTTATAAATATTTGAGGACTTTTTATTAGATAATGCATTTTCCAACAGTAGCTAACCAACAGTAGATAATCGGAAAATTACAAAAAATGTCTCTGTCCAAATTGGCAGCTCTGCGACTGTCTCGCAGTTGTTTTGAGCTCGGTTTTAAGTTAAAGGTTATGTTTGTTTGTTTATTTTGATTCGTGAAGTTTTTAAATTCAAATTATTGTAAATAATAAACTAAGAAAATAGTGTAAATTATTGGTTATTAAAAGGCTCATAAATTTTAGTTGTGTTTTAAGGAGCCTTTCGGAAAAGATATCATTTTTAGGATGAAGGTATGTAAAAATGCTGCACTTTTCTGTCATCGCAAGTCAGGTTAAATTTTATAAAGATTAAACATCTCGTACCAATCGTACCAATCTCACGGTATATGAAAGATAAAAAAAATATCAATAATTTAAACTTTTGCGATTTTTGTAAAATAATCATAGTTTCAACTATTATTTACTCAATAAATTGATTTTAATTGTAAGTATACTAATAATAAATCATAATTATCCAGAATTGAGTATTCTGTCTTGCCCAGAAGCGATGCCAAAAACGATTATCTATTGATGGACAAAGGTGTCAAAAACGCAGCCTTGACCAGGTCTAATAAAAATGTTTAATACAGCCAATTGATTAATTTCGTGATATTTTTTTCTATAAGAATACTCAATTCAATATGTAAGCTTTATTTAACAACGATAATCTTTCTTGATTTTTGAAAACTGATGCAGTTATATGCTGTTGAACTTTTTCCTATCTACTGTAGGGCGGTTTCCCCTACAAAAAAGTTGCCTTATTTAAAATTTTTTGAAAATATACAAAAACATGTTTTTTGGATTGATTCGAACCTGAAATTGAGTCAGCTTTAACCAAAGAAACATGTTATTATTTTTTATCCATAGGAAACATTTTTTTCGTGGTATTTCTAACGTTCGAAAGTCGCAAAAAAAAAATGAAATCCCAAAAATCCTTATTTTATTTTATTTTATTTTAAATCAGTGAACGGGCAAAGCCGTTTGGTACACAGTAACTTATTAACTAAAAATAACGTTTAAACCTAAGTAAGAACAGTTCGAAAGGTTTATGCCACCGCGGTTATAAATCGTGTTACGCACCAAGATGTTAAACTGATACGCTGTTGTGTTGAAAAAGTCGAGCTGGTTGTCACGATTTTTTATAAAGGAGTTGGCCTCACAACAAATTCTGGAGATCACGGAATTCGCTCCGTAATTTGTACGGTGTTTAGTTACGTAAAATAAAGGCTTCGTTTTACGGAGAGACTTAGTTGGCGCAATAAACTTAATTTCAGATAGAATCGTAGGACATTTAATATTATTTTTGACAATACCGTACAAAAAACAGAGGTCGGCAGTTAAGAACCTAGAGGAAACTTTCGGAATGTTGAGTAGCGCTCTTATTCCATCGTAATCATGGTATCTTCCGTCCATGGGCATGCCCATTTGCCTAGCCGCAAAACGGAGGAAACGGTTTTGAACCCGTTCCAACCTAATTTTGTGTACAAGGTATTGCGGTGACCAGATGATAGAAGCGTATTCTAAATGTGGTCGAACGAGTGAAAAGTACAATGTCTTAAGCGTGAGGGGATTTCTAAATTTCGATGCGTTTCTCGTGACGAAGCTCAGAGATCTTATAGATTTATTCGCAGCTTTAGAAATTTGATCCTTGTATGTAAGCTCGGAATCGAGAATTATCCCGAGGTCCGGCACCTCGGTGACTCTAGTCAATTCGACCCCCCCCC
>CAKNYM010040827.1:55295-70582 GCA_932195095.1 Andricus curvator
CCCCCCGATTTTGTAGTGATGTATAATATTAACTTTCTTCCTGGAGAAGGTAATTACTGCGCATTTTTTTATATTAAGTGGCATACCGTTCAGATTGCACCATTCGTGCAGGCGGTCAAGATGGTTTTGTATTTCGATGCAATCCAGATGGGAGTGAACTACAAAAAACAATTTGAGGTCATCAGCGAATAGGAGAAAAAAACAAAATCTAATAAAGCAACTGATATCGTTAATGTAAATGAGGAACATGAGTGGACCCAGGTGCGATCCCTGCGGTACTCCAGATGTGGATAAAAACTCTTCTGAGAAGCTGCCATTGACATGAATTGATTGCAGCCTACCCTCTAGGTTGTTCGAAAGCCAGGAGAGCATGTTGGAAGAGACACCCAGGGCTCTGAGCTTTGCCACGAGAATGCCATGGTCAACTTTATCGAAAGCCTTCGAGAAATCTGTGTGTATTGCGTCGACCTGCAAGCCAGCTTCAAGAGATTGTGATAAGTAATGGGTATATGTGCATAAGTTTGCAATTGTAGATCTACCCCTCATAACACCGTGCTGCTCATGGATGATAGTATTGACCGAGGCTTGGTAGTGTTTGTCACAAATGATACTCTCGAAGATTTTAGAGATGGAGCTGAGCAGAGTAATTGGTCTGTAGTCTCTTACATCGTGGCGGTTTCCCGATTTAAAGATAGGGGTAACTATGCCCCTTTTCCATTCCACAGGAAAGTAACCCTCGCTAATTGACTTATTAAAAATGAGATGTAACGGATGGATCAGCGAAGAGCAACACGACTTAATGAGAGAAGGGGGAATCCCATCGGGTCCGGCCCCTTTATTAGCGTCCAGTTTTTATAATTTACAGTAAATGTCGTCCTTACTTATATGTACATACGAAAAATCTATGGAGTCGTTTGGACTGAATTGGGCATCGCTTGGGACGGACGGACTATAGACTGACATGAAGTATCTGGAAAAAAGTTCGGCCATGCACTCACTAGTATCTGCGTAGTCGTTTTCAAAGAATACATGATTAGGCATATTACATGTTTTCTTTACAGAGTTGACAAAAAAATTCCAGAAATGCTTGGGGTTCGAAATAATTGAATTCTCAGATTTAACAATGATATTATTATAACAAGAGTCAGATTGGGTCTTACACTGCGCCCTGAGTTCGGAAAAATTTTGATAGTGTGACAGTCTACGAGACCGCTTATAACTTAAATGAGCAACTTTCTTAGCTATGACTAACTGCTTTAAGGTACTGGTGAACCAGGGGGGAAAGCTTGAAGGGTTAATTGATTTCAAGGGTACAAAGTAATCTATCGCTGTATAAATGTACGCGTAGAAAGTATCTACAGCCTCATCCACGGATGTGTTAGCTAACAAAAAGTCCCAGTCGACGTTGAATAGAAAATGATTAATCGCTGCAGTGTTTGCTGCCTTAAAATTACGACGAATTTGGGGATGGTCGAGAAGGGTCGATTCGCTGATTGAACTGTAAACATTTAGGTCAAACGTCAGGGGCGGGTGGTAATTATCGATAGGTAGAAGGGGGTCGATTGCCGCTATTATTTTTTTAGGTGGAACATTGGTAAATAGTAAATCTAAAAGGGACCCATGAGTGTTAAAGATGCTGTTAACCTGTTCGAGATTTGTGTACGTGAGAGAATCAGAGATCGCATAAGAAATATCTACATGTATCTTAGATGAACCAAACTTTGGAGTACATTTATGACCCTGGTTAGAATTTATATTCCATGTCGCGTAGGGCATGTTAAAATCCCCGATAATATTTATAGTTGCAGCTGGACATGAATTTATAATATCCTCGAATATGTCACACATTTCGACGTATTTATCTAAACCTGAATTTGGAGGGATATAAACGACGCCAATAATATGAGTTACCGAATCGATTAAGAATTTAATGAAAACGTGCTCAATTGTGTTTATAAAAGTGGGGAGACGAACGCAATTTAAACCACGGACAGCTGCAATCAAGACCCGACCGCCACGCTTGCTGTCACTGGTAAATACATTTCTGTCACATCGGAATACGTCGTAACCAAAAAACCCCAACTCAGTGATGTCGATTTTATCATGAAGCCACGTCTCAGTAAAAACAACAATATTATAAGAGCTAAGGGGAATAGCTTGACGCAATAGGTTTAGTTTCGTGCACACGCCCCTGACGTTTTGATAGTATACGGAGATCAGCTGATAAACGTCATTCGCCGCGGTACGAGTAGACATAGAGGGAGAAGGGGTAACATAGTCCAAGTTACTTACTGCTGTGTGGCCCGGCTCAAGTTGACACTCGACGATGCTTTCGGCACGCTTATTTGTTTCCTTACTTTGGAAACCATGGGCTTTCCTAGACGAAAAGTTATGGCGAGGTACACCTCTCCATTTTGGCGACGAGATGTTAATTCCTTCTTGGCTTCTGCTAGTTCTTCCAGCTGAATCTTCGTTCGATCTAGTGAGATCCATATATGTTTCAGACGATTTTCTGTACCGGCATCCCTCTTCGCTTGCAAGACCGAATGAAGTAGCGCATGCGCTGCTTCCGCCGTCTCGCAGACCAGCTTCAAAGGACGGGGCTTCGACATCTCCTGGAGGAAAACACCAAGTCTGAAAGCTCGTATGTTAGAGAGCAGGTTGGAGGGAATAATTCCCGAAAAGAGATTGGAGATGGTGGACATAGGATTCTCCTTGACCATGTTCCCATCATTGTTGCGAGAAGAGACTTGCTCTGGTACCCCAAATAAAATGAGGTTATTTTTCCTGGCAGCTCTTAGCTCTGTCTCGGCTAGGCAAGTACGAGTGAGTCTTTTATTGTCCAGGATTTGGTGAGAAGGGTCAGGGGTCTGGAGGTTTGCAATCGTACCTTCTGCGGCTGTCATCCTGGTAGTAAGGTCCGCAACTTGTTTTTCGGCGTTGTCAATTCTTAAAATAGTATGGTCAAATTTTGTTGAGAGACTGTCGAATTTCTCAGAGAGTGAGCTGACCGAGGTTGAGACTGAATCCAGCTGGGGCTTTGCAGCAGCGAATGCCTTGTTGATTATACGTTCAACGTCATTGGCAGTGAGAGCAGCTGAAGCCGGTTCCGGCATCGTGGGAGAGCGTGATTTAATTCCACAGCACTTAGTGAAAGACCCATCATCGAGAATCTTTATTCGTTGAGCACAGGCAGGGTGATATGAGGTCTGACATCCTGGACACTGAACGTCATCGACCACAGAACTCTTACAACCACGACACGTCTTCTCAGCGTTCAGAAGTTTTGGAGGCATTTCTACACAGCGCTTACGAACACGCGCTTTTTGAGGTTAGGTATGCTGAAAATCGCAATACAGACAGGCACGCAAGTTAAACGAAAGGATTAATTGATAAAAACAATCGGGCACGTCCAAGGCACACTTCCGTTAAAATACTTCTAAAAACAGAGCACCAGCGAGCTGAAAACGAGCGACGGAATGGGTAGAGACACTTCGCGTACAAACTAAGCTGCGGCCTAATGCACGACAAACATTTTTTTCCGGAAAAGAAAAAGAAAAAAATGTGTCTTTGGTTCAAGCTGAATAAATTTCAGTTTCGACATATTCCACTTTTTTTTTAAATGTGTACATATGACTCAATCCAAAAAAAAACATGTTTTTGCACATTTTCAAAAAAATTGTAACTGAGCAAGAAATTTATTTTTAACTTTCGCAATTTTAAATTTTCAACGAGTAAGATCATTTTTGAACAAAATAGTTGAATTGTTGAATTAAGAACATCTGTTTTTAACCAAAAATCGAGTAGTTATATTTTCGTTTCAAAAAATTAATTTTTAATTGAGAAAACTGAATTTTCTCCCAAATTGTTGAATTTTGAAGCCTTAATGAAGAATTTTCTACAATGCAGTTGATTTTTCAACACAAAAATATGAATTAATAATAAAAAAGTTAATTTTCAACCAAACATTACAATTGTTAGTTGAAAAACCTACTTTTTAACAAACAAGAAGAAAATTGAACTAAAATGATGAATTTTTAACTAAGAAATGAATTTTTAACAAAGTTGTTCAAAATTCGACCAATTAGTTGAATTTCCCACCAAACTATTGAATTTTCCAGAGAAATTTCAAATTTTCTACAAAACAGTTTTAATCCGAAAACACGAATTTTCAACTAGAGTTGAGTTTTAAACCAAAAAAGATTTTTTAGCCAATGAAGAAAAAAAATGGTATTCAAAATGTCGAATTTTAAAGCAAGAAGATTATTTTTCTACAAAAAAAAGGACGAATTTTTAACAGATTACATACATTTTTAACCAAATATTTGAATTTTCAAAATAAAAAACATCAACTTTGAATCAAAAATGGAATTGCTACATTTTCATTTCAAGAAACTAATTTTCAAATGAAAAAACCAATTTTCTACCAAATTATTGAATTTTCGTGCCAAAAAAAGTACTTTCTACAATACACTCGAATTTTTAACTCAAAAATATAAGCTTTCAATACAAAAAATAATTTTCAATCAAAAATTGCAATTTTCAGTTTGAAAAAGTGAATTTTTAACAAAGTGGTTTGATTTTCAACCCAAAAGACAGCTTTTCAACGAAATGAATATATCTTTAACCAAATAGTTACATTTTTAACCAACTTTCTGCCAAAAAATATAACTTTTGAACGAAATTCGAACTTGCAACCAAATAGTTGAATTTCCGACTAAAAAAGATCAATTTCCAAACACAAATGGAATAATTCAATTGTGAGTTTAAAAAAATAAATTTTCAACAAAAAAAAGTTTTAACAATAGTTAAATTTTTAAGTAAAGATTTAAAAAAATTAAAAATTGCTCAAGTTAGAACATTTAAAATTGCAGTTGATGAGTTGGGAATATTCCATTTTTTAATTAGGTATTTAACTTTGTACATTTCAACTAAAATGTATTAATCTTCTAATATCTAATACGTATTTAGAAAATAATATATATTTTGTAACTGTTCCAATTTTATATTGGATAATAACTTCTGTTCTGGAAATTACAATAAACAATTGTACAAATGCTCAAGTAATAATTAATTGTAGACTATCACATATTTAAGATAGTAAACAATAATTGTTGAAGGTGATAGAAATCTTAATACAAGAACTGCAGTTTCAAGAACGATTTTTTGAAGAATGTTTAAAAACATTTTGTTTCAATTGAATTATATAGTGAAGTTATAATGAATTTACATTGAATTTATAATAATTATAATATGTATAATGCTATGTATAATATTTATGATATTCCAGAAAATCAAATATTATTATAAAAGATTTATTTAATTTATTTTAATTATTTATTGATTCCGTAAATGATAATTAAGCCTAACGTATTAATTATTTGAAATAATAAACAATCATTTATTTCGTAGTCTAATCGCAAGTAACATCATACAAACTTTATTTTTTTCAATGATTTATTCACAAATCAAGCACTTTTAATGTTTAAAAATTGTTCATGTTTTATTGAAATAAATATTAGGATGTAATGAATTGAAATTCATGTCCGACAAAAAAGAAAAAAAATTTAACTTTTAGATGGCCGAGGTGATAAGGCGACGGGGCAAAGTTACAACAATAGAATAGGAAGTTACATCAGAAGTTCGACACCCGGCGTATGTACAAGAGATTTGCGGAAACTCATTTCTTCATTTTTTTGTGTACAAAAACATTTTTATATTTTTAATTAACTGCAAAATCTATATATTGGACTTTTATGGCATAAAAAATAATTATATTATTTAATTATTAATAATTTTTTATCAAAATAGCCGATCTGTCTAGAAACTAGTCGATCCGAGCGTTACATCCCAGTCTAGCCACTGGACAGTCAGCCTGTGGCGCGCCAATGTCGACTCAAGGCGGACTGGACAGAAACAGTACAGCGCCACGAAATTTTTCCACACGGGTATCGGCTCAGCAATGGGTACTGATATCGGCCCGATCTCGGCTGCCAATATCGTGCCATTGCTGGAATGATAACTCCAGTATGCACTTGGCGGCCAATTCTGGGCCAGACTCTGGCCGCCCACTACTGCTATACTCTAACGATATGACAAAAAAGGAAGTTAAAAAATAAATATTAATTGATTGCGAGTATTTTGACTTTGAATATTAATGGGTCCTGGTGTAGAGTGAATACATATATTACATTTTTAAATATTATATTACAAATAAAATTTCTAACGCTACGGGGATCGAACCTACATCTATACCTAAATCTATCGCCTAGCAGTCGGGAGTCTTAACCATCGCGCTAAACCTACGAGTTGAAACTCGATGAAAAAGCCATCCTCATAAGCTACAGCTCAAAAAAGTTAAAACACCAAATTTTAAACTCTGTTTGTCTAATTAAATATTTATTATTATACGACGTTATGTAAATGTAAAATATACGAACTGTTAACAGGAATATCAATAAATCAATTTTTAAATAAAAATTTGTTATCGATTACAATTTTTCTTCGTGTAATATGTCGTTTTTTCGCGTTTTAGACTACTTTACAACTTTCCACAATGACAGAAAATGTAATTTTTTATGAACATTCAAAATTTTTAACGACGGAACTTAGAAATTTGATCGTGAACTTTGACAATTTTTCAATAACAAATTTTTTTTAACTTTCGTGTGTTTTTCTGAACATTTACAATTTTACATAAAGATGGAACTTAGAATTTTTTTCTTAAACAAAAAAAACAGGAAAAAAGTTGTATTCGCGACAGTTGTATTTATAGTTCTTAGACATTTTAGAACACATGAACCATATTTTTAAACGTATTTTTAAAAGTTTTTAAATATTTATACTCTCGGCATAGTACTGCGCCGATCGTGGAGCCAGCCGTTAGCCAGTACTGGGCGAACGGCCGATTATCTGTACTGGGGTCAGTACTGGGCCAGTACTGCGCCGGTGGTGAACTCCGACGGAGTGCGGAAATTTCCACCTGGGTCGTCCGCTCACCAGAGGATACCAATAACGGCCCAACCTCGGCCGTCAATATCGCACCGTGATCTGAATAAATGCTTTGGCCTGTACTTGGCACCTAATTCTGGCCTTTGCTAGGCCAGACTCTGGCTTTTCCTATTGAAACATGTTTAGCCAAAGTAAAGACGACGTTGGGAACAGCAGTGCGCCGAGTCCGAGCCAAACTCTGGCTCTTCCTCTTAAAACATGGTTTGTCGTAGTAAAAGTAACACTCGTCCCAGTGATGCGCCTTTGCTGGGCCAGACATTGGCTTTTCCTATTGAAACATGTTTAGCCAAAGTAAAGACGAAGTTGGGAACAGCAGTGCGCCGAGTCCGGGCCAAACTCTGGCTCTTCCTCTTAAAACATGGTTTGCCGTAGTAAAAGTAACACGGGACCGAGAGATGCGCCTTTTCTGGGCCAGACTCCGGCTTTTCCTATTAAAACATGTTTTGCCAGAGTAAAGACGAAGTTTGGAACAGTAATGCGCCGCGTCTGGGCCGATCTCTGGCTTTTCCTCAAAAAGCATACTTTGCCGTGATAAAAGTGACACTTGGTCCAGTAATGTGCCATCACTGGGCCAAGCATCGGCGGTAGATCGACAAATTTGAATAGCCAATATAGGCAGCCAGTACGGGCACAACACTGGGCCGATTAGAATGCCGATATTGACCCAATAACATTAGCCGATCTTTGGCTGCCGAAATTGGACCAAGCCTGGGCCGTGTTTTCAGTTCCGGCAATTCGCACTTGGGTTATTACGATGTTTAAACTATTTTTTATTTATATATCAGTTATGTAAATGCATGTTGTGTTCTAAATGAAGTGAGATGATAATAAAATCAAAATTCCAAAACTTTCATTCGAAAACATTTTTTGAAGCCTTAATTTTCAATAATACAAAATATGTACTTTTTAAAAATTGTAATTTAATTCATTTTATAATAATATACATATAAATTACTAATAATATATTTATTGTGTGAGTTAATACTTCTAAGCAAAATATTTTTCCCAAGCTCGTTACAAAATATTAGAAATCATCAGTAAGAAATTAATTAAAAAAATGTTAAGTAAACATTTATTATCATTTCTTAGCTGGCCACGTTTTTCTCAGAGGAACCGCTTGACCGAGAGTTTGTCAAAAAAATCTAGATTTAGATTTAGATTAGACCTAGATTTAGGTTTTAGGACAGGTGTTAGGTAGTTAGGTAGGGTTCGATTCCCCAGCGGGGGCGATTTTTCAAAGCGTTTGAGCGTGCGATCATATGTGTAAGGCTATGTGCGTGCAATTGTGTAAGAATAATCGTAAATGAAGTGTAGTAATCATATATAAAATAATTTTTTCCTTTTCAAATCGATCGACATTTTACATCATTTTTGTTGTCGAGAGTTTCGAGCTAATCTATTTATAAATCGTGTATAGAATGCGTGCAGTGCATGTATACCATACATATACATATATGCGTTACAATGCGAAATCGGCAAAGTTACTCTTCACAGAAGTAAGGCATACTACACGAAATAGTAACTCGTATTCTCCTGAGTGTGGACGGTTACCAAGTGGTGCAGTGCATCCTACTATTTGTAATTGTTCATCCTACTCTTTTAAGAAGTCAGTTCAAATAACCTGAATGCGAAATAGTAATTTTAACAAAATTCACGGACGAAAAGCTGCGGTTCAATTTAAAATAGTTAGAGCTGCTGGTTCACAGAGTTTTTTTAACGATCCACTTTTTTCCGTGTTGTCATTTTGGTTTTATTTATCGAAAATTCTATGAAAAACTCAAAGATTTAAATTTTGAACCAAACGGTGCAAAATACGGGAGAAAGGTCTTAAGGAGACATTATAACTTTAAGAAATTCTTAAAAGATTTGTTTAAACCATATTTTGATAGTAGGGATATGTATAAAAGGTTGGGACGGGTTTTGTTTTTGCCCCATATATTTTTTCCATGATAATATTTTTGCGCTTTCATTACACCGCTTTGCAGGCCTATTAAATAGCTTGCTTTTTATGATGAAAGCATATATAATTACCATGCAAACCAAATTTTACAACTGATTTTCTGAATGTCTTTTAAACTGCCAAACAAAATTTTGTATTGTAGGTTGGGACAACTCTTAAAACATGAAAAATAAGCGTAAAAAATAATTTGAATATGTCACAGTGAACTTTTTAGTGAATATTTATTTATTCAATTGTGTTTTTACATACAAATATTTCACTTCTTTTTTATTACGTAACATGCTGGAATGTTAAGTGTCAAAAGTACATAACAATGACCGAAAGGGCGATGATTTTGATTATTATTACTCAAAAGTTACACCAAAAACGATTTTCAGTAAAAAAAAAATAGCGTATAGGTGTCAAAAAACGTGTCCCGACCGATACGGTACGCGTGTCCCAATACATTTAACGGCGTTTCTGCATTGTGGGGGGGAAATGACCTGCACTATATGCAAAATCCTCTTCAGACATAACAATTCAATTAATTTATAACACATTGAACTCATTCACCTTGCAATTTCGATGGAAAATATTCAGTTAATGGGGGTTGAATAATGTCAACACGATATTTTTTCTACTACTTGTAAAAACACTGCTTGGTGCTGCTGCAACAAGCACGAACCATCTCCGCGGGTTAACATAGAAAGTGAGCTACTATTGATACTGATATGTAACAGTAATAACAAGTGGCACCAGCGCAAAGAAATGGAGAATACGCGCTGTCCCAACATATAAAGTGTCCCAACCTGTACGACACTTCCCTACTTTTATTTTGGTTTTATTTATCGAAAATAACGTGAAAAACCTCCAAAATTCAAATTTTGAATCAAATGACGCAAAATACGGGAAAAATTTTAAGGAGAAATTATAGCTTTTAGAAAGTCCTACCAATTTTTTAAAAATCATTTTTTGATAGGTCTTGTCATTTTGGTTTTACTAATCGCAAATACTATGAAAAAATCGGAAATTCAAATTTTGAGCCAAACGAAACGAAATATAGGGGAAAGTTTTTGGAGGAAATTCGGCATTTAAAAATTCCTACAACATTTCATTGAACCTTTTGTTGATGGAACTCGTCGTTTTCAATTTATTTATCGAAATTGGTATGCAAAATTGGAAAATTCCAGTATCACGCCAAAAGACGTGAGAGATTTAAAAAGTCTCAAAAAAAAACTTGTAGGAGTTTTTGTTTTAGTCATCAAAAATGCTATGAAAAAAACTATTTTTAGCATAACAACGTGAGATAAGGAAGAAAGTCTGAAGAAAGGATTGTAGCTTTTTATTGTAAGCTAGCTTAGAAAATAAATATACATTTAAAAACGTCTGTCGAAAATTGAGCGCGAAGCGCGAGTGTCACGATGAGAATATGTACCTCAAACCCTACAGAGCTTTGAGCAATTTTATCTTCAACTATACTTTATTACGTATAAACTTTAGAGTATGGAGGTGCATTAGAAAAACTGGGATCTAAAAGAGATATTTTTGATAAAGTTTTATTCAAGCATTCCGAGTGCAAAGAATATATGAGGGGCTGATATCAATAGCGGAGTAGAAATGTCGTCGAAGCAAAAACGAGTTAAGAACAATGCGGGCAAAAACGAGTTAAAAAGCAACAAGGATAACAAGGATTGTATTGTATATTATAACATAAAAGTGTAATACAATGAAAGATTATAATATAATCTACCGTACTACGAGTATTATATCGTTATATTATAATATACGATACAATCTTCGTTATTCTTCTTTCTTTTTAATTCGTCTTTGCCCGCATCGCTCTTAACTCGTTTTTGCTCCGACAATTTTTCTACTCTGCTGTTGCTCTCAGCCCCTCATATATCCGAGCGCGAAGCGCGAGGTAACCCATTATCGAGCGCAAAGCGCGAGATACGACAGACACGCGCCCCAGGCAAGTTCTTTCAAAGAAAAAAAATATATGTATTTCTTTCTTTTTTTTTATACGAACAAATTTCGTGGTGAGAGCATGGGAATTCAACAAAGATTTCCAGTGCATTTTTGAACCACCCTACTGTGCAGGCCTTTTCCCCCTGACCCAGTTCTAAACTGAACGGAACCATAATCTTCTTCAGGGACATTAGTTAGGTCAAAACAATTAAATTCAGGCCAATATAACACATTACACTTACGCCTTTATGCCTCGAGTCCCTTCGTATATGTTTTCGCGAACATATCGACGCCTCCATTCAATATGAGTCTATGTGCTGACAGCGCTCTGTATGAGACTATTCCCTATGCTTATACACAGCGCATAGTCTCATACACGGCACTGTTAGCAGATAGACTCATATTGAATGGAGGCCTCGATATGGTAAATCATTGGGAAAATCATAGGCGCCAATAATGAATTCTATGTTTTTACCTACACTTGTCCATATATTAATTCCAATACTTTATTTTCAACAATACTTTTTCATAAGCATAAGGGTATCCTTAATGAAAAGTTTTTGCGTCTGCATATATTTTGATAAACATTTTCTCTTTCATCTAGTTATGAAAACACGAGTTTTTAAGTGTAACCAAAAGTTCGTGAAAAATTCGAAACTATAATCGTTAATGCCAAGCGTCTAAAATGAAGTAACCTTAAATTATGTTCTAAAAAAATAGAAGCTTTTTTAATAAATATTAACCTTAAGTGCTCCATTTTTTGCCAAAACCAAGGCCCCGTCTGCGGGTAAATCTATTTCAGAAAATCTTAAGTCACCCACGACCGGAAGTCCAGCGATGTGTCTCATTTCCAAGGGGAAGATTATGTGACTGTCCAAGTCGGGAACCCGCCCCTCTATCCAATTATTTTCACAATTCCACTCTTGGTTAGGTAACCAATGTTTCTTCAACCCCCGGGACAATTTATTCAATCCCAGTAACAAAAAGATTCGTAACACTTTCCTCAATTGACACATATTTCTTATATTATTTTTCACAAGCACACAGAACTTCCGCAAATTTAAATTATGTCAGTTATATAAATTAGGTTGAACTACGCTGTTATTGCATTACGAAGGATCAAATTAATTGCAAGCACTAAGTTTGTGGTTCGTTACATTACAGTGAACAAGACTGAGCGAGAGATCCACTTAATCCGGATTTAGGGGGGCGTATCTCCACTGATTATGGTGGGAGTAATACGGCCTGCATTTACACTGATTATTTGCATGTACATACTAGATTTACGGAATTAAAGCGATGCAACGCCATACGTGTATGACCATAGTACTGTGAATTAAATAAATTGAGTATCTACCTTAAAAAGTAGAACATTTATTAAAAAACAGCATTATTATTCTTCAAATGAGTGCTTTCCAATGACTTTTTACAGAAGACTTATGTAAGTTTTATTTTCATTATTTACAGTCACAAGGGTTCAACTGCGGGATGCAGTCTGCTCACATTTTTGGTCTTATTTCATTATTGGTATGTAATATCGGTTTCATTTCAAATTGAATTCATTTTAGAATAGGCAGGCTGTGGATTTCAAAAAGCAGAAATATGTCGTTTTTGATGGAATTAGTGAAGATATTTAATAGTTGCGTATACATTTTTTGAAAGCCCGGCGCGGCGGGACGGGATGATTCTGGCCAGGCCAGGTTGCGAATCCAAATTCCGACAAGATCTTAGATTACGTCTATCTAATATATAGGTAAGAACAAATGTCGATAAATCTCGCTATAACACGAAAAAATTACCTTAATATTTGTAGCGTACATAATTACTTCGTATCAGCTCGAGGCGGGCGGGGTTAAGTGTTCATAAGCCGGCCCAAAAACCCGACTGTGACCGAAAACTAGAAACCCGGGCCAGCTCGAAGTCATTTTGCACACCAAATAATATTTAATTGGCAGAAATCATTTTTAAATCGGGCAGAAAATTCATGCTCAAGTCACGGAATAAGTCGACACGTATATTACGTATTTAAAGAATATCTT
The DNA here is from genome assembly GCA_932195095.1 of Andricus curvator. Taxonomy (NCBI): domain Eukaryota; kingdom Metazoa; phylum Arthropoda; class Insecta; order Hymenoptera; family Cynipidae; genus Andricus; species Andricus curvator. Next base: position 68,253 of record CAKNYM010040827.1, read on the forward strand.
TTTTTGGCAATGTTATGCGTATCAGGGCGTATCGATAATACAATTTTCAGAATATCAAAGAGACATGTATTTCTTGATTTACTTTTAAATCATTGAAAAAAGTAAAAAAGTCGTATTGAAAAAGTGATAAAACAAAGTTTTAGATCTCATTGAAATACATCTTTTTTGTTTAATCAATTTTTTCATTGAAATAACCTTTCTCGAAAAAAAATCGAAAAAATGGGTAGAAATTGTAAAATGAAAATATATTTTTTTCAAAATCATTGAGCATTTTTATTTTTACTTACTAGTGGACTCCATGCAAAATCTAAATCACCATTTTCGACCTTTTAAAATCTTTATAAATTTTGGTTTAAACAGTTTTCTGAACATGTGTGGGGGTTTTTAGCACAGAAATACACTAGAAAAGAATGTAAAAGATCCAGAAGTCGAAATTGGAGGTACAGAAGATTTTCAAAATTTGGAATTTGGTATTCAATAGAATTATTTTCTTCAATTATTGTTTCATAATTTTTTCAAGCATTTGGGGAATTTTTACGCGCAGAAATACACTAGTAGAAAATCGACAATACTTTTATTACATACTAAATTACGAATTTTTGAAATTTTCTTTAATTTTAATTTCGTCTCCAGGATGTTATCGATTTTTTTTCTAGTCTTGGCAATTTTTTTTCTAGTGCATTTTGGTCACTAAAAAAAGAGAGGTGAATTAAATAGGAATTATCTCGTAGAAAATAATTGAATAAAATCCGCAACAAATTGGGAAGACTTTTTTGACTGCACTTTTCTAATTGTTTAAATTTAAACATTAAAAACGTGAAGATATACCGTTTTCAATGCTTATTGCAAAACAACGAGTCACTTTTTTACTTTTAGTCGCTTCTTTTGATTGTCGATTACTGCTTTCAGTTTGCTTTTCAAAATATATGTTTAAAGCAAGGCATTTTAAATTCAAAGCTTTCAGCTGCGTTTGCAAATTTACAGTATACACATTTTTTTGGTTTAAAATTAAACTTTCTTAAAATATTTAACTTATTTTTGACAATGTTAATTTATAATTGTAGGTACAAAAATGAACAAGTCAACTGATTTCAAATGTATAGCATTTGTATTATGAATTGAACCATTTAAACCTCTGAGCATTTCTTTAACTTTTTGAAACAAATTTTTTAACACTTTTTTTATGTATAAAAAACGACTTTCTTGAATCTTATAACTTTTCTAATGTAGAAAAAAGTAAAAATAAACAAAATTCTCAAATCTGATTATATACAGTATTCAGTATATTGATTAATTTAAAATTTAAAACTATATAAATATGTATGCAAGAATTAATTAATTACAACTTGAAATCGTTTAAAGTTGCAGGATAAGAAATTAAAGTCTTTTAATACTTGAATCATAATTTCAGGAAGATCAAAATCGTATAAATTCAGATCAGTTTGAAAGTAGGACTCTTGAAAATTAAGTGTGCTTGAAATAATTTAATAATTGTTTTGTTTCAAAAACTCTTTAAAGGGTGCTTTTTCCAAGTTTGATTTATTTTTTAATAATTTTATATCCCAAAAATTATTCCTTTTGGTGAGAAAATAACACCTGATTTTTGTAAAAATAAAAATACATATATTGTGGTCGCTCAAGGTAAATTCTGTTCTAAGTACTTGTTTCTAAATAAATTGACTCTATTTTTGTTTCTGCTTTCGTTCTGTCACTCATGGATTGTGTTTTTCATAAAAAAATATGGAACTCTGATTTTTTCACATTTATAAAATAATCATTAAATTCACTCAGGGCAATTTTTATGATATCTTTTGGGGCGGTATAGTAGGGAGAATCGTGTATGAAAAACAATTAATAAAAGTACAGCGTAAACAAAAATCCTTCTCGCCATTACCCGCCAATTGCTCGTTATTACGCATAATTACTGGTTATTACACGATTATTACGCACTATTACGCTATTATTACGCGAGCAGTGTATGGAGTAATACGCGAGTCAATACCCTCTCGGTCAAATTATAAAGCTTAACACGTATTTCGCATAAGAAAAAAATATATTTTTATAAATTTTATTCAGAATCTTTCATATTCGGTGAATCGAGTTGAAATTCAACATTTCTCTTGACAATTAGCTATGTTTAAACAATTAGGTTTGTCAAACTTCATCCATTATTACCTTACACTAATTGAAAAGTGGACAAAATGTAGAATATTTAAGAAAAAAACCGCAACTGCCTAGCATTGTTCAAAGACAATATTATTAAAAATAATACTAAATTGTTTTAAAAATTATGTTTTTTAACTTGAATTAATTATTACCTCACTCTAATT
>CAKNYM010040828.1:1468-18574 GCA_932195095.1 Andricus curvator
GGATGTTGGCACAATTTAAATTTTATAAAAGTTCTCGTAGAATACGAGCTAAACTACCTGGTGCGTGACCCGGTGCACCCGGGTTGTCGAGTCACCACTGTTAGTTATTTTGGATGTTGGCATAATTTAAATTGTTGAAAATTTATCGTAGATGACGTCTTCAACGGCATGGTGCACAAAACTAAATCATGGTAACGGTAACGGAAACTAAAATAGTAACGGTAACGTACGAAGATGAACTTTCAAAGATAGGATACGCGGTATGATCGTCTGTCCAGCGATATCTGAAATAATTCCATTCTCTGAGCCTGAATACAATACTAGAAGTAAAAATCCGATATATCTCTCTTCCAGTTTGGTGTACCAGTCACCACTTTATAACAAGTGTGCTAATCTGAACAACTTTGTAAGTAACACGCAAGTAGAGATCGACCTATTCACTTCCTCGTTAGAGTATTTTTGTAATGCAGTACAAGTCTATGTATCTCACGTCGCAAATTAAAGTTATAACCACTGTATATGTGATATCATTTTTGTACAATAGCCACGATGATAATCTTAGACTTAAGACTCATATGTATAGCTAATAGTAGCTCTGAAATTGGTCTTTTGACTGTTGAGCTTAATAAATATTCAATTCAATTCAAGAATGCTTTTCCGGTGACTGTTTGATATGATACTTAGCAAATTTGTCAACATTAATTATTATTTAAACAATTTTTATAAAATGCTTTTCCGGTGACTGTTTGATATGATACTTTGCAAATTTACAAGAATTATTAATTATTTAAACAATTTTTATAAACAAATTCAGAGTTTGTTTATTTTTCAGCGATCGGGCTAAATTAAAAAAAAATTAAATAAGAATATCTTTGCGATAACTCTTTTCTACGGTGGTTTGAAAATTCCCAAGAGTTATTAATTATTTAAACAATTTTTATTAAAAAATTCAGAGTTTGTCTATTTTATAAAATACGAGAGAAATAAAAGTTTTATTAATGTTACTTGAAAATAGAGGCTATTTGGCATTTAAAAAAAAAATTTCACAGTTTAGCTATTTATCAACGAACAGACTAAATTTTTTTAAACGGAATTAACTAAGAATGCTTTTCCGGTGACTCATGTACTTACAAATTTGGAAAAATTATTAATTATTTAAACAACTTTTATAAACAAATTCAGAGTTTGTCTATTTTTCATTGAATGGGCTTAATTTGTTAAAAAAAATTAACTAAGAATATCTTTGCGATGACTCTTTTCTATGGTGTTTTGCAAATTACCAAGAATTATGATTTATTTAAACAGTTTTCATAAACATGTTCAGAGTTTGACTATTTTTAAGGGAATATGTACAATTTGTTTACGGAGTCAACTAAGAATGTCTTTCCGATGACTCCTTTCTATGTTGCTTTGTACATTCACAAGAATTATTAATTATTTAAACAATTTTTATAAACCAATTGAAAGTTTGTCTATTTTTAAACGAATAGGCTGAATTTAAAAAAAAATAAACAAGAATATCTTTGCGATGACTCTTTTCTATGGTGCTTTGCAAATTCCCAAGAATTATTAATTATTTAAACCATTTTTATACAAAAATTCAGAGTTTGTCTATTTTTTATCGAATAGGCTCGATTTGTTAAAAAAATGAACTAAGAATATCTTTGGGATGACTCTTTTCTATGGTGCTTTGCAAATTACCAAGAATTATTAATTGTTTAAACAATTTTTATAAACAAATTCAGAGTTTGCCTATTTTTTAACGAATTTACTCAATTTGTTAAAAAAATTAACTAAGAATATCTTCGCGATGACTCCTTTCTATGTTGCTTTGTACATTTACAAGAATTATTAATTATTTAAACAATTTTTATAAACCAATTGAAAGTTTGTCTATTTTTCAACGAATAGGCTGAATTTAAAAAAAATAAACAAGAATATCTTTGCGATGACTCTTTTCTATGGTGCTTTGCAAATTCCCAAGAATTATTAATTATTTAAACCATTTTTATACAAAAATTCAGAGTTTGTCTTTTTTTCATCGAATAGGCTCGATTTGTTAAAAAAATGAACTAAGAATATCTTTGGGATGACTCTTTTCTATGGTGCTTTGCAAATTACCAAGAATTATTAATTTTTTAAACAATTTTTATAAACAAATTCAGAGTTTGCCTATTTTTTAACGAATTTACTCAATTTGTTAAAAAATTTAACTAAGAATATCTTCGCGATGACTTTTTTCTATGGTGTTTTGCAAATTCCCAAGAAATAATTTATTTGAACAGTTTTCCTAAACATATTCAGGGTTTGGCTATTTTTCGAAGAATATGCACAATTTGTTTACGGACTCAACTAAGAATGTCTTTCCGATGACTTTTCTATGTTGCTTCGTAAATTTACAAGAATTAATAATAATTTAAACAATTTTCATAAAAAAATTTAGAGTTTGGCTATTTTTTTAACAAATAGGCTAAATTTTTTTACAGAATTAACTGAGAATATCTTTCCAATTACTTTTTTGTATGATGCTTTGCAAATTTCCAAGAATTATTAATTATTTAAACAATTTTCATAAAAAAATTAAGAGCTCGGCCACTTTTCAACGAATAACATAAATTATTTTAGGGAATCAAGAAAAAATGTCTTTCCAATAAATATTTTTTACGATACTTTGAAAATTTACAATAATTATTAATTATTTAAAAATTTTGTATAAACATATTCAGAGTTTGGATATTTTTCAAGGAATAGGCACAATTTGTTCACGGAATCAACTTAAAATGTCTTCCCGATTACTCTGTTCCATGCTGCTTTGTAAATTTACAAGAATGATTAATTATGAAAACAATTTTCATAAATAAATTCATAGTTTGGCTATTTCTTACCTGACATAAAAACATGCATGCAGCTATAACCTTTCTAATAATAAGTACAACAAATTCATTTCTATAAGAAAATATATGCACTATATGTTTAATAAGAATTAAAAAAGCATAAAAATTTTATGATTGTAGAAACTTTCCTTCTCATTAATTTTAGTCTTTTTTCCTTTTGTTAATTTCTTCAAGTAATTTAACAATCACTTCAATTGAATATTTTGCTTTTTCAAGATTTTCTGGAATATATTTTCTCTTGCAGTATATTTTTCCGTATATTTTACCATGATTTAGCACTCAATCGAACATATAACCGGTATTATTATTGCCTATTGTAGTATGCATTTTTATTTTTTAAACCCCGTTGAAACAGAGGTATATACACGGGTCATAATCATTGCTAAAGCATCATAAGTCCTTCAGCATGAGTATATATACCACCAGACGACTCCACTTAACTGAGTATTGGCCTGTGAAAACTGTTCTTTTACTAAGGTGGGCTTAAAATCACTATATGAATTTAAACACAACCATTGATAACATTCGACCCTACCGATCGAATGCATACAGTCATTCTCGGCGTCAAATCTCCCGCTCGACATTACTCTCTAAATATCAGGGATTGGGAGCAAAATGACGCTCGCCACTTTTCTCTTCTCTAGGCAAAGGGGCGAATACAGCAGGTCAGTATCTTGTCTCCGCCGCCTATGAGTTCAATGAGTTAACGTGACGCCATAAATCTCGTTCAGGGGACTTGAGAAATTTTTTTGGTGGGTCCCGTGCCGGAATGAGAAGGGGTCTGTGGCTAGCTGTGGTGTACGTCTCTTATTGTGCAATGAAATGGACATGTGTTGAACGTTCACGCTTTGTAGTGCGGTACACCCAACTCTCTGAAGTCTGAACGCCGCAAGGCGTGACGTCTGATATCGAAGGAAAGGCGTTTTCACGGGATGAAGAGAACTGTCAGCAAAACTGGACGCTATCCGAATCCCGCCGTGAATGAACAGCTTTTTCAGCTCCTCACCAGCTCCTCACGGAGAAAATGGGCATATCTTTTGGGAATACAACATTCATGTATACTGTTTTAAATTTGTCTTTCTTGGTTGAATTGAACTGGGTTTGTTGTAATACTAATACTACTCTTGTTACCAACTATCTTAAAAATTCATCTGTATGGTTTACAAGTAATTTATTTAGTTGAAAATTCGTTTTTGGGATGTATCTTATTTGGTACAAATTTCAGCTTTTCAATTGAAAATGGAACTGTTTGGCTAAACATAAATCTATTTCCGTTGAATATTCGGCTATTTTGTTAATAATTGGTCGTTCTTGCATGAATTTTGCTGCTTTTGATTTTCAATTCAAACATTTGTGGTTTAAATATTTACAGTCTTACACTTCTCCTTCAGAAGTCATATATATGATGGTTGAAAATTTAACTATTTTGTTGAAAATTTTACTACACTGTTAAATATTAACTTCTTTTGGTTGGAGAAACATTTCTGTTGTTGAAACTTGAACTCCTTTGTTAAATTTTTTTTTAAATACGTTCTTCAACTTACAATTAAAGTACTTGTTTGAAAATTCATATTTGTAGGTTGAAAGTTCAACTATTCCATTAGGTAAAAGTGTTTTAGGAAAATATATACAAATGTATATAATACGCCTATAATGATTTTCCTATCATGAATTTCCTTTACTTTTTTCGTCATTATAGGAATCATAGGAATTATAGAAATAATAATAATCGACAAAAAATTATGAGAAATTCACTATAGAAATATCATTATATCATAGTAGTAATAATTATTTTCCTATGATACTTTTCCGCAATGTTCTGGTGGAAAATTCATCTCTTTGCTTGAAAAGTCAAACATTTGGTTTAAAAATCATCTGTTTTGGTTGAAACTGAACTTCTTAGCAGGAAATTGATCTTTCTGGATTTTTATGTCGAAATTTTTTTCAAATATTCCACTTATCGGCTTGAACATTCCATTCTAAGTTTGGAAATTCTTCTCTTTTGGCAGAAAATATTTTTTTTATTAAAAATTCTACTGTTTTGTTGAAAATGTAATACATTTGGACTTTAAATGTATGAAATTCAAAGCGTTGCTACATAAGGGGCATGAATTCGTGAAATCTTCTTCGATGTCCTAATCCGGAAGCCAATAACAGTTTTGTCTGCGGTGCGGGACTTTATCTGTTTTGGAAGAAATATTTCATCTTTCTGGAATAAAAATGCAACTGTTCGTTTGAAAATTGAACTCTTTTTAGAAAATTTGTCTTTCTGATTTCGAAATTCACCTGCTTCAGAAGAAATTACAGCTATTTTGGATAAAAACGCAACTTTCTTTTTAAAGATTTGCTTTCTTTTTAAAGAAACATTCATCTGTTTTAAGAGAAATTTCATCTTTTTTGGAAAAAAAGTGCAACTATTTGGTAGAGAATTCAACAATTTTATTACAAAGTCATCCTTTTTGTGTAAAAATTCGTCTTTTCTATTGAATATTCAATTTTCTTGGTAGAAACTTATTTCTTGGTTAAAAATTCATATTTTGATCGTGAAAATTCTACTAAAATCTTTTTTAAGCGAAAATTCAACATTTTTGTTAATTTATCTTTTCAATTCATACATTCATCCGCTTTGGTAACAATTCTGGATGAAAATTCAACTACTTTAGAAAAAAAAATTCTAATTAAACATTCAAGTGTTTTAAGAGAAATTTCATCTTTTAGTTGAAAATAAAAATATTTTTTTTTAAAAGTCATACTTTTGGTTGAAAATTCTACTGCTTTGTTGAAAGTCTAAAAAAAGAGCGTTCACGACGCAGAAACTCTTCTCCTCCTCACGCATCAGCTCGCCTGTAGCTGTTTGATGATGCCTGACGGTGAACACCTAGCTGGGAGAAAGAGTAGGCGGTCGCCAGTGGTAAACTCGAACACTATTTCTGACGTCGGTTCCCATCTGCTGGCCTAACCGTTTGCCTCGCGTTCACGTGGTCCGCTCGAGTACGGAGCTGCCTAGTTTTCGGGTGCCACGACCGTTCAGTCTCTGCTCACCACACGAATCTTCCTACCTCGGCTAGCGCGAACGTACGTTTCAGTTCCTAACACTGGGAACATATGAACAGGGGAGGAGTGCGTCAGGAACGCATGGAGCGTTCACCCAGAATTTCGCTCCCAGTCCCTGCTAAATATGAATCAGTGAAGAATTCACTGATTGAAATAGTAGTTGGACATTTCACTGATTAATCAGTGATTCCGGATTTTTCACTAATCAATTCAGTAACACCAGAGTAAATCATGCGAGACATAACCTCTAAGTTTTAAAGTAAAGCGTTGTTTTTATTCTTTTACTTAAGTAGCAAAAATAATTTTGTTAAGAAATAAATTTTCGAATTTTCCGACTGTAAGTGTGCTAAATTTACGGCGGGCAAAATATACTCTACTCGTCGTTAAAAAAGTACTTACTTGACGGGTGTGTACATGACAGTCGAAGCTTGAAAGTAAAGAAATATGTGAGGTTTTTTGTCATTTAGAAGCATCAAATCTTTTCCCTTTTTTTTAATATTTGATCAGATTTATGGGTTTCAAGTTTTTACTATGATTACTTCATTGAATCTACTAAAATCTTATTTTATTATGACTGCTAAATTGACGTGGTGCAGTGCCGCCAACTCTCAAAAGTGAAACTTTCACTGAATGAATCAGTAACTTTTCACTGGTTGCCAGTGGCCGGATTCTAGCTATTTGAATCAGAGAGATTTCACTGACAATCAGTGACTTTTCACTGATTCAGATTTAGAGAGTAGTTAAAACGCAGCGAATACACAACCCGGTCGTACGTCGCAGATGATCACGCATCCGAGTGCTATTCGCGCGCGAAATGGCTTGACATCTGGACTCTTCTCGAGTCGAGATCATTTACTGTGTATTTCTATGAAAATTTGTACGCGCCGACATTTTAGAGGCTTTTTCCAAATTTGTATGAAAAAGTTTAGAGTTGCACAATGATTTATTCTGCATCGTGAGAGGTTACCCATGCGAAGCCGTGTACAAATAACAGTTATTAAAGTGAAAATTAATTTTATAGTATTTCATAGAACTTCATTTCCAAATATAATAATTGCATGTACATAAATGGACGCGAGCGGACCGCGCGTATGAGGTTCTGGTTTGATTCAAAATTCGTATTTTTGGATGAATTTAACTGTTTTTGGCTTTAAACTAAAATCTTTTCAGTTCAAATATCAACTTTTAGTTGAAAACTCATATTTTTAAATTGAAAATACAACTACTTGTAGTTGAATGTGGAAATACTTTGTTAAAAATTCATTTTTTTTTGGTTGATGATCCATCATTTTAGTTAAAAAATCTTTTTTTTCATAATTTAACTATATTTTGTTAAAATAAAATTTTTGTTTGAGAAATTTCATTTTTGTTTAAAAATTGGTATTTGTCAACTGAAAATTCAACTATTTGATTGAAAATTCCTGCATTTTATTGAAAGTTTGCCTTTTTGTGATAGAATATTAATCTTGTTGTTGACTTATATTCACAATTTTGGTTAAAAATTTATTTCTTCGGTTGAAAAGTTAACTATTAGGTGGAACATTTCATTCTTCGTGTCCTGAAGACACACGAGGGTTTCACCGGCCTGTCGTTGTGATTTCGCCGTTCCCTGTGACCACCCATCTCACGGTTGTTAGACGTGGCCATAGGTGTGACCTACCGCGGTTCCACTGGGGGCTATTGACATTTTTTTAGATGGCAGTTGCTCTCAGTGGGACCCTGCGGTGGTTGTTTAACTCTTTTTTTAAATTATATATATATATATAAAATTTAAAAAAAGAGATAAAGAACCACCGCAGGGTTCCACTCAGAGCAACTGCCATCTAAAAAATCACGCTGGCTCCCAGTAGAACCGCTGTAAATCACACTGATGGCCACGTCTCGTGTGTCTTGAGGACACGAAGCGACCTAAGGATGACCGCTTTCTGCATCCATCTCGCAAGTGCCTTGTCATATTTTTGGCACTCGGGTATGGCTTTAAGGTTCCGAACCAGTGATAGTTTCGCACCTCCGAGAGCACCTATCACAAGGACAATTACTTGTATCGAACATTTTGGGTACAGTCGTTGCAGCTCTCTTTTAAGGTCTTGATACCTCTCCTCCTTTTCTTTCTCCTTGGCACTGATGTTGTATTCCGTCGGAGCCGAGAATTCGATCACGAATATAGTTCGTTTCTCGAAGTCTTGGAGAACCTTGTCAGGCCTCGAGTGTGCAACGGAGACTGCTGTCCGAAAATCGTAGTTCCAGAAAATTTGGCACTTCTCGTTTTTGACAATTGACTCTATCTCCCTTGGAGCGTTCGGAAGGGCAGGGTCGCGACCAACACCATAAGAGCGACAAAGATGGCAATAAAGCACTCTTAGGACCGCATTATGTCTATAGATATACGTCGTTCCTGCGTGGGTCGGACACCTCGATAGTATGTGTTCTAGGTACTCAGCGTGTGCATGGCACGCTCTGCACCTATCACTGGGAACTTCTTGACATAAAATGCGGTCACGGTATGCTAAGGTGGAGATGACACCGTCCTGGCATGCGAAAATAAAACCCCCTGTACCTGAATTAAGCCCTGATGATCTGAAGAAAGCAAAAGTTTGCTCTTTCGGCTCATGGTATCGCCCTGAAAGACGCCCCTCTGGAAGGTGAAGTTGTTCGTTGTCACGCGATAATTTCCAGATGAGATAGTGAATCTAGTTTTCCAAAGGGGCATGAATTTCTCTATGCGTCTCACTATGTGTGGATGCACCTTCAAGCTTTCCAACAGACAGATGATAAGTCTGTGAGAGGTTGAATCGAAAGCTATTCGGTAGTCAATTCAGGCCATTGACAGGACGCGCTGATGGGCTGCAGTGTCTTTACAGGCGCACCTGTCAATTAGCAGATTCTCTCGACAGCCTGCTACACCTTTTTCGAGCCACGTTTTTCGTACATCTCTCGCCACACAGACTCAATTTAACTTGACTTTATTTGACTTTAAATATGAGGTGAATATGCGGGCGACATGTTGGTGTGTAAAAGTAAACTTCTTCCACTAGAAGTTCTTGATACAATCTGATCCAGCAGCGGAAAAGTACTTGGTGCCTCTAAGTGCTTTTTTCACTTCTTCGGCAGTGATTGATGGACATTCCTCCTCAGATGTTAGGAGGTTGTCGCAAAACTCCTTGAAGCGGATGATATCGTCAGTATCTTCGTTCAACTTTAGTGTTTTCGGGATCTGGTATATCTCTCTCCAAAAAGTCTTTACCTCCTTGGGCTTGGGTGGATTTTTTACAGAAAGAAGGAGGTCGCTGAAGAGGCGCGATGGGTATGCGAGAAACTGTTGGTTCTCCCTGATCCATCTCTTCTTCTTCTGTATTCTCCTCCTTGCGTCAGATAACACCCCTATTTTGTCAGGAATAAGCTGCTTGATTGTCAGCAGCTTTGATTTGTTCAGTGTGTGATTCAAGATCCTTAGTTCGTGAGCGAACTTTCGAACCCTCTCCGTGAACGGTCTACCAGATGTTGTGTAGTCAATCACACATTGAACAATGGACGCATTCTGTCTTGTCCATCCAATCTTCTTGTTCAGTTGATGCAAGCGTCTTTTGGTCTTTTGATCCATCGTCGGTTTTAGCCTTCGATTTGAATCAGCTAAAGCTCTCGCAGCACCATAAACTGTGCAGTTGATGGTCCAGAGGTCGGATTCTTGCGAGATTTCTTCACGAAGGGAGGCATCCATTTCAGCCAGATCTTGGGGCTTAGGAGGAACTTGCATTTTAATTTTTCCGGAGGTAGTCGGCTTGATTTCGCAAAGACTGATGCGAAACGTGCTGAAGCTCTGGGTGTTTCTGGCACCACAGAGTGTGCATACGCCGTGTGCAATTAATTTAATTTTTTAAATGTCATAAATTTATTAGTAAATTATATGTTATTATTCATTGGCTTCCGTTTTCGGTACCGATCGCGATTGTTGGTGATTTTTGTGGTGCTAACTTTTTGGCTTCGGTGAAGGGAAAGAGGGAGTTTGAGAGAAGGAAGGGCGGTGAGTAGAGTGTTCAAGGGATAAGGAATAAGTGAGAGTGAAGGGGATGGTAGAAAGGTGGTGAATGATATATAATTGTCAAAAGTGGAAGAGAAGGATTTTGAGGTTAGGAACAGTTGTGAAAAGTGGTGTGTTTTAACGCAGGGTGAGTGACAGGTGAGTGTGAGGGTTAGATAAATGAGAAGAGACAGTTGTTTAAGAGTGGTGAGTTATAGTGTGAGAGATTTCGAGTGATTTTTTAGAGCGTTGGCTTCAGATCTAGATTGAACGATTTGCATGGGCGATTGAAAGAGAGCGAAAAGAAAACGTGACGTAGGAAAGAATACGTAGCAGAATGCCGGTCACACGAAGTCCAGGAAGGACAAAGAAAGGGCAGCAGGAGACGGATACAGAGAGAGTGTCGAGAATTAACAGCGAATGTAGGCAAGATAATGGGGCGAGTGCGAACATCGAAGGTAGCATTGGCAGTAATGAAACTAGTGATGAGGCAGAGGTATTCGTGAAGCTCCGTAAGGGGGGGGGGGGGAGACGATAGCAAGCAAACGAGGCAGACCGACGAACCTGCAAAGGCTACAAAGAGCGGACCGGAGGAGAAGAGAGAAATTATGGAAAGGAAAAGGGTACTAAGGGGTAGTAGTGAAAGAATTGAAGAGGACCTGACATGGAGAGAGATTAAGAGCACGAGGATGATCGAACGGAGAGCATGGATGGAGAGGAGGAACGGGGGTAATGTTTGGATAGGGAAAGACAGGCTGTGAGTGAATGGGATGAAGTGGGTCTGGGACGAAGAGAGAGAAGAGTTGAGAACAGACAAAAAGAGAGAAGTGAGTGTGGCTTTCTGGAATGTGGCAGGGCTAAAGAAACAAGAACGAGGGGTTCTGGGAGGCTATTGGAAAATGGGACGTTGTAATGCTGAGTGAAACGTGGGTGGATGAAAAGGATTGGAAGGGCTTGAAACGAAAGTTGCCGAAGGGGTATGTGTGGACAATGCAAGAAGCGAGGAAAGAACATGAGAAGGGAAGAGCGATGGGAGGCATGGTGTCAGGGGATGAAAAGGAGCTGATGGGAAATGAAAGAGTGGAAGAGCGAGAAGAAAAGCTGGAGGGCGTGATGGTGAGAAGAATAAAGGTAGGAAAAGAGAGGGTGTCGATCGTTTGTGCGTATAGAAGGAGAGAAGAGGAAGGATGGAGAGTATTAAGGGAATGGATGGAGGAAAGGAATGAAGAGTTGGTCTTGATAGGATGAGACTTAAACGCGTGGACAGGAGAGTTAGGGGGGGGGGGAGATATGGAATGAAGAAAGCGAAACTTTTCGAAGAAATTCCAAGCACAGGGAGATAGATCGGGAGGGCAAAACTCTTTTGAACCTATTAGGAGAGGAGGGGTGGTTTATCTGCAATGGAAATATATGGGGAGATCAAGTCGGGGAAGTTACTTTAATAGATAAAGGGGAGTCAGTGGTAGATTACATTCCAGCAGAAGAAAGAATAAGGAAGAGAATGGATAAAGTGGATGTAGGTAATGAAATAGGCTCAGAACACTTCCCGCTAATAGCGACATTGAAATGTTCAGGATGGAAGCGGCATAGCGAAAAAAGGGAAAGAACTGGCGAAAGGAAAGTAAAAATGGGTAGATGGGCGAAGGATAAATTGAGACAATTTGAAGAAGGAATAGAGAACGAGGAGATTAGAGGACTGGAAGGGGAAGACGTGGACGCGCGCCTTGAAAAGCTAAAAGAACTAACAGAGAGAATAAAAGAAGAGGTAAGGCCAAGAGAAGAGGAGGAGGGAATGAAAAGGGGATGGTGGAACGCAGAATGTAAGGAGATTAAACATAGAATGAAGAAAATGTAAAAAAGTTAAGAAAAGGGGAGATAGGGAAACAGGAATATAATAAGAGAAAGAGAGAACATGAAAGATTGTTGAGTAATAAAAGGCTGTTAGAGAAAAGTAGGTATATGGAAGAGGTGGAAAAATCAATCAGGGAAGGGAGGGAATGAGAGGTGATCGATAGGGAACGAGTAGGAAAGAAAGGCATCAATGAGGAAATCGAGATGGATGAGTGGACCCCTTACTTTAAGCGACTGTTGGGAGGAGTGGAAAATAAGGTGTTAGGTGAAAAGAGGAAGGTAACAGAAGGGGAAGATGATAGCAATAACGGGATAAGTAGGGAGGAAGTAAATAGAGCGGTAGGGAGGCTTAAAAGAAACAAGGCAACAGGTGAGGACGATATTGAAAACGAGGCTTTGAGGTTTGGAGGAGAAAGGGTGAGAAAGGAAATGTGGGAGATATGCAGAAAGGTTTGGAGAGGAGAGGGATGGCCTAAGGAATGGAGGACAGGGTTCGTGGTGTCGATAATTAAGAAAGGAGAGGGCAAGAAGGTGGAGGAGTATAGGGGAATCACACTTATGTCGGTGGGCTACAAAATATATACGGATATTCTTAGAGATTAGAAGGGAGGTGGAAGAGAAAGGGATTATTCCACACAATCAGACGGGCTTCAGGAAAGGGATGGGAACAATATACAACATCTACGTACTGAATTATCTAGTGAATAGGAACTTAGGGAGGAAGAAAGGGAAGTTAGTGGCCTTATTTGTAGACTTTAAAGCGGCTTTTGATCGGTAACCAGGAAGGTGTTATGGCAGGTTATGAAAGAGAGGGGGGTGGGTGAAAGGGGGCTCAGGCAAGGGTGCCCACTAAGCCCACTACTATTCAGTCTCTTGTTAGCAGATCTAGAAGAGAAACTGGAGAAGAAAGGAAAAGGGGGAACGGTTTTGGGAAATAGCAAGGTATATTCCTTAGCGTATGCAGACGATATAGTCTTACTAGCGGTTGACGAGAGAGGGATGAGTCTCATAATGAGAGTGTTTGAGGAGTATGTGAGAATTAAAGACTTAACGGTAAATGTAAATAAGACGAATGTGATGATTTTTAGGAAGAGAACGACAAAGGTAGAATATGAATGGAAGATGTACGGGGAGAAAGTGGAACAGGTCGAGAAATTTAGCTACCTAGGCTTCTGGCTTGAGTCGAAAGGAGGGGTTGAACTAAGTTACGGAGTGGAGATCTGGGGATGGAAGGAGCACAAGAGGGTGGAAAGTATGCAGGAGAGATTCTTGAGATGGGTAATGGGATTGAGCTGGAGCTGTTCAGGATATATGTTGAGGAAGGAATTAAGTAGAGTTAAAATGGTTATTAGACAAATGAAGAGAGTATGGAACTTTGAGGAGAAACTAAAAAGGGGGGAGGGAAGCAGGATAGCACAAGGTTGTCTACGGGAAGTAGTAAACAAAGAGACTAGGGGTAACACAGAAGGATCACGGTGGGAGGAAGAGAGACAACAGGGGAGGAGAGAATGCGATATACGAGTAGATGTCAGAGTATGGCAAGAGTTAGAGAATGAACTGATAATTAAGGAGGGGGAGGAAAGATGGAAAAAAATCGTGGAATCTAAGTATAACAGGTGGTGTAAGGTAGTGAAGGCTGAAGGAGAACCAGAATATTCAAGAAAGGTTAAAAAAAGGTTAAAAAGGAGAGTATATGGAACCACGTTATACGATTTAGGATGGGAGCAGGAATGAGAGAGTGTAGGTACTGTATGGATAAAGAGGAAAGAAGATGTAGAGTCTGTTATTACGAGCTAGAATCATGGGGGTATGTTTTAGAGAGATGTACGGGGGATGAAACAGGTGGTGAGAGTGTGGATGACAGGATAAGGTGGATCTTGGGTGGAAGTGGACAAGGGGCAAGTTGGATGATAAGACTGGAAGAAATGGGAGAAATTAAGGGGCATGTGGTAGGGAAAGGCCAGTCGCGCACTCCTATACAAGGACAGCAAAGTAAGTAAAACTTTAAAACTTTAAAATAATGTTAGCGGAAATGGTAAGAGGAAACAGAAGCCCAGGAAACTCAATAGTCAGCAAATCTCGAGAGTAATGTTGTTAAGACAAAGCGATACCATATAAGTTAATATAAGTAGAATATTATTATTTAGGTAGTAAGTATTATTAAGGTAGTATAAGTGGTTTTGTAACGTACTGTAAAGGGAGCGGAGGCCCTCAAACCCGTAAAAGAGAGAGAATAAATACATACATGTTATTATTTATTATATTTTTTTTATAAAAAAAATATATATATATGTAATTAATACATAATTTAATTTATATTTTACATTTCACATTTACTCGTAAAGAAATCGGAAACATTCGGAACGAACATAAACAGTGGGACACAGGTGAAAATTCTGAAAGCATCGGAATAAGCTGTTGGGAGACTGCGACATTTATTCTGAAAGAAATCGGAAAGGTTCAGAACGAAGTAAACGCAGTGGGACACTTCGGAAAAAGTTCAGAAAGGCTTCGGAAGCCTTCGGAAAGAGAAAGCGTTTGGAAAGAGAAAGCGTTCGGAAGGAAACGGAAGCAAAGTTCACGTAGAAATCGGAAAGGATCGGAACGGTACTTCCTTTCCAACCCTTTCCGTTTCTTCCGCTAGGGTCCCGACTATCAGTTGCTTTTTGCTTAGTGGTATCAAATAAATTCTAGTTCGCTTACAATAGTCTAATCTATTTTAGAGGAGATTGATAAGTAAGAACAATGTTTCGTTTGTATTTTCTGTTACCAATTCTATGTTCTATACCCAGATTTGCTCACTCCAGCGTGGCGAAGTAGATTAAATCAGAATTATTCTTCTAACCTCGGTGAAACATTCGCCGAAATACATTCAATTTTTAACCGTTCCAAAATTTACATGTAACACATTTTAACTTTCGTTTTTTCTGTGAAGCTCCTTAGTTGTTACGAATAAACATTATAGAAATAAATTTCATAAATTAATGTAATTATTAATGGAAATAGGGAATTATTATATTTATTGATGAAATTTAATTATAAATAAAATTCAAAGTAAAATGAATAACTTTTCCTGGGCCCCAAGATCCTGGTCATATAGCCCTGGTTATTAAAAATTACTCATTTGTCATCAATGCATATTAATATTAAAAGTGAGATGTAAAAAGGGCAGTTTTACCATGTCTAGTCTACTTTTTCCACTTCTTGTTACGAAATCAGTTGTCTCAGCCCAATGTGGGTCATTTTTGTTGTTGAAATTTTGACGGTAGATTATGAACCAGTCCTCTCGAAACCCCCTAGGTACCGCGTTTCGAGTAAATCTAATATATATTTAAAATATTCGTCAGCCATATTGAAGCCGCCATTTTGTTGTTTGAAATTTTGACTTTAGATTCGGTAACAGGTACACGGAAAACCATATACAGACCCAAAAAAAAGTGAAAAAGCTCTAGCCTGCCAATTAACGGCACTCAAATGCCACTGTCCAGTGCCGTTTCAGTGCTACTCGTTTAAAGCTACTCAGATTCCAGTTTTAAATGCCTGCAGAACGCCAAAACAGAGAACATTTACGAATTCAACTCCAGAATAGTGTATTAGTATATAATTTACAATCATAAAATATGTATAAGAAATTTCATAAATTAAAAAGAGTATTAATAATTTGAAGAACATTTTAAAAAGGGATTCGGGTCGGTGGCGGCCAAATAGTGTAATTCACTTTGCTCGCATGGTACGTGACGAAAACAATAGGACTATTATAAGACCTTCGCATCACTCCGAGTACAGTTTAGGTGCCGAAGTCAGCACAAGCAGTCACTGAAACGGCACGGCGGCCCAGTGCCGTTCGCCATACGTACGTGATTCTCGCTTAGTCGTGCTTTTCACTGCATTTAACTACTGTGCGTACACTCGATGATAGCGAATGTCTAAGTCCAAACTAGTGTTGATCCTTTCGCTCCTTTCGTCTCTCAGACCGTCCCTATGTTAGAGGATTAGAGCCAGCTGAGAAAAATTAAAATTTGGTTAAATATTAATAAATAGAATTTTGATAGGCTGCATTAGTCTCGTTATGTTATGGGGAGAAAATTAAAAAAAGAAAATGAAAAATCGGTTCATATTTTCATGCCCTCATGATTGCTAATGTACTCGTGTATGCACTTAAGAGATTTCCTTTATTACTGATAGTATTAATCGATTTTCATCGGTTAAATATTCTAGGCTACAGGATGACTAAACTGCTAAAAATATAATTTTGGGAATAACAAATAAAATGTTCTTATATATAATTATTGAATCAAAATTTCATGAAAATGGCAGTTGAGCTTCATATAGTCATCTTATCCTGAAATTTGTAGACAAATCGGTTGAATATTGTAGGCTACAGGTGGACTGAACTGCTAAATAATGGAATTTTGGACATGAAAAGTGAAATATTTCTAGAAATAATTGATTAATCAAAATTTTCTAAAAAAGGGCACTTGAGCTTCATCTAGTCAGATTATCCGGAAATTTTTAGACGAATTGGTTGAGTATTGTAGGCTACTGGTCCACTAAACTGCTAAAAATGATAAATTTGGCATGTTTTCTAAATCTGCTGTATCCAGTTTCTATAAGAAATGGACAATGTATATGTATGTTGCAGTTATTTTTTATTAATTTCGAAAGGGTTTATTCAAATCGATAGTTTTGACATGTTCAAATTTGTAACTAATGTTTAAATTCAATTATTTAGCTCCTGTGACTATATTTAAAAAAAATAATAATTAAACATATATAATTTTCCATGAATTCTATAAAAAAAGTTGCGTGAAATTTGAATCATCTGATCAGTAGATACTAGTGAAATATTTAAACTTTTTAGAAACAGTATATTAAGGTTCGAAGTATGCAATTAAATGTTTATCGAAAAAAGATAAACTAGCTCAGCAATTCCCAAAAAGGGTACTTTTGTTTATCTGTAACGGATGACCCTTTCATTGTTATGAGATTAAGACGGTTACAAAAATTAAAATTATGAAAACATGGCTCAATTAAATTTTAATTTGCTGCATCAATTTCCTTATACTTCTCAACCTTTCTCAAACCCTGAGAAGCCTCTCGTCGCTCGGCTTCTTGAGAATTTTTAGTTTGACAAGTCTTCTCAAGATCTGAGATAAGCGAAAGGCCCAACGCTACTCCAAACTTGAAGACGGTAACCGGCTGTTATAGGTAAGGAAAGAACAGGAATTAAAAATCATTTTAGTGTCGACATTAGGGGCCGTTTAAAAAAATGTGTAACTCTTTTTTTAC
>CAKNYM010040828.1:18674-33342 GCA_932195095.1 Andricus curvator
CCCTCACATAACGCTTTGTAAAGTAAGAGTATGTAATTTTAACATTAGCATAACGCTCGAGGAGACCCTCCCCCCTAAAAGCGTTACATAGTTTTTAAACGGTCTTTTACAAAGAGAGACTTGGGAGCGTCCATAAATCGCGTGATTTATGGTTCGGTATTTATGTATTATACTCTCTTCCTTTTACGGGTTCGAGAGTCTTCAAAATCCGTTACAAATTCACATCATCACATCAATAATTATTAATCAATAATAAAAAAAGTAATGGATTTTGAAGACTCTCAAACCCTCAAAAGGAAGAGAGTATAGTAAATAAATACTAACCCGAGTAAAAATTCGTTGACTTGGTTTCGACTTGAATTGTCCCCAATCAAGACATGCTGAAGTCGAAAAGTTCGACTCCAGCATGTCTCCTTATTAAAACGGAGCCAGACTTCAAGTTATATCTTGGAGACAAGTTTCTATGTCTTGAAGACATCCATTTATATCTTGAGTCGAATTTTTATGACTTCAAGTCGAGCGGTTTATAACTTCGATTATATACCTGCCCTGAAAAAAGGGTCATTCTGACTGTCATAAAAGCTAATCTTTGTTAATAATTAAACAATTTTGTATATTTGTACACAATATATATATATATATATTGAATCAATTAATTTATAGATTTTCATTTGTATTATACTTGTTTGACGACGATACCGAAAATGTTGTTTGTTTTTACGTATTTCTAACGGCTTAGGAGATCCTGATAGAAAATTAAAATTTTAATTTTTGTGAGGAAAATTTCCAGGGTTATACTCGTTCAGACCCACAGATTCTGAATTTTTAAATTAAAAATAACTAATTTAATATTTAAAAAATTTTCATTCATTAATTTTAATCCTTCGCATCTGTTAACAGTCTCATTCGAGGTCTCATTTCTGAGTCGAAAAGGTTCGTCTTAAGACAAGTTACGCCGACTTGAAATCACCATGCTGAACCCATAAAAGTGAGACATTGTCTTATGTCTCGTCTCAGTTTTGAGACGCAGTCAGACATCGATGTCTTGGAGACGAACTCAAGACATCGCCAAGTCCAACTCAAGTCGAAGCATTTTTACACGGGAAAATACTACTATATACATTTTTTTCCTTTACAAATTCCTTTACAAATATCAATAATTATTGATATGATGATGTGAATTTGTATAGAATTTTGAAGACTCTCAAACCCGTAATAGGAAAAGAGTATAATAAATAAATACTAAAATATTACTATATAATTATAGGTCTAACTTAACCTACCCTATTTATCTAGATATCTTAGATCCCGTTAACAATTACACTCCTATACCTCCTAAAACTAAAAATGTTTATACTTCGTCGTATTTTAAACATTTTCTCTATCCTACCTGTTACTTTTCCTATACACAGTTTTTCTAAAACCTCATTTCACTTCACTCTGCATCTCTCTTATTCTTAGCGAAAACCTACTCTTACATTGCTTTACTTTTCCAACCTTTTCATACTCTACTTTTTCCTTATCTCTGTTTTACATCATTCAACGATCTCTTAGCATTTTTTTCTTAGATCTTAGATTCCGTTACAAACATCCCTTCATATTCATTTCTCCTCTTAACTAAAAATGTATATAATTCGTTCGAATTTTTGATATTTTTCACGTACGGTCTCTGATCGTTATTTACTGAACTCACGCTTCAGTGAGATTTCATTTCACCTATTTTACCTATTCATTGTGCTCTGCTTTTTTTTAACACTCTTTACTTTCACCTCCATTTTTCCTCCTTCAGCTCTCCCATAGACTGCTTTTACCTGGACCTATATTATCAGTGTCCTTTTTCCTCCTTTTCTATAATTCATCCTGTACAGAGACGCGCGCTATGCGTGTCGTGCCTCCATCCATGCCTGCGCAGATTTTCCTCTCTTCCCTTTGTTTCTCTCCTTCACGTATCTTTCTCAGTCTTCTCATCGCATCCCAATCCACGGCTCTAGTCAACTGTCATACTTTCAACACTTCGTGCTGCGCTCCTCACTTTTTTTTCGCCTCCTTCTGATGCTACATCCTAACCTCAAAACCTAAACGTGCTTTTTTTCAGAGCCTATTTTCTCTTCAAAAACCACTACCACCTTTACAACTGAACTTGAACTATATCATCGCACTATCCACTACATTTTTTTTACGTTATATAATATGTATATCCACCTGACAATATTTTGAACCCTCAAATTTCCACCATTACTCCATCTGTCCGCCTGCTGTTTCTGCCGACAAGACATTTATATAAAATGAAGAGTGATAAAGAAAATCTTTTTTATTTTATCGATTTTCTTATCTTATATTTTAATAAATATTTTGATATCACATGAATGAATATAGTATAATAAATATATGTCCAGTACATTTATATGTAACGTGTTTCTGTTTTACAAATGTTATTAAAATTACAATTTTTTTGCTGTGTTGCATTTGGCCATCCGCAATCCGCGTTTTCAACAGGAAAAATAATTATGATGTGACAATAATGCCCAAAAAAATAAAAAGTGCAATCAAAATTCGGGTTGTGGAATTCCACATAGACCAAAATCCGGTGTGTGGAATACTCCACACAATCCATACAGCTCGCGCCGTCTCTGTGGCGTCAAGCCATAACATAACCTTTTTCGAGCCACGTTGTTCGTACATCTCTCGCCACACAGGCTCAATTTTTCGAACAGTCCTGTTGTTCAGGACAGCTGTGAAGTTCTTGTAAAGTGTGTTCAAACAAGTTATTGGCTTGTAATTCTCTGGGTTGGACAAGTTGTCTTTTTTCGGTAGGAGTATAGTGCATCCTAGCACCAGCCACTGCGGAAGGGGCGTTTCCGACTTCGAATATGAGGTGAATATACGGGCCAAATGTTGGTGTGTAGAAGTAAACTTCTTCCACGAGAAGTTCTTGATACAATCTGGTCCTGCAGCGGAAAAGTTCTTCGTGCCTCTAAGTGCTTTTTTCACTTCTTCGGCAGTGATGGATGGACATTCCTCCTCAGATGTTAGGGGGTTGTCGCAAAACTCTGAAGCGGATGATATTATCAATATCTTCTTTCAAATCTAGTGTTTGCGGGATCTTGTATACCTCTCTTCAAAAAGTTTCTACCTCGTTGGGCTTTTGTGGATTTTTGACAGAAACAGAGTGATCACTGAAGAGCCGCAATGGGTCAGCGAGAAACTGTTGATTCTCCCTGATCGATCTCTTCCTCTTCTGTGTTCTCCTCCTTGCGTCGGATAACACCCCTATTTTGTCAGCAATAAGCTGCTTGATTGTCAGCAACTTTGACTTGTTCAGTATGTGATTGAAGGTCCTCAGTTCGTGGGCGAACTTTCGAACCCTTTTCATGAACGGTCTACCAGATGTTACGTAGTCAATCACACACTGAATGCGGGACTTATTCTGTCTTGCCCATCCAATCTTCTTGTTCAGTTGATGCAAGCGTCTTTTGGTCTTTTGATCCATCGCCGGTTTTAGCCTTCGATTTGAATCAACCAATGCTCTCGCAGCACCATAAATTGAACAATTGATGTTCCAGAGGTCGGACTGCTCCGAGATATCCTCACGAAGGGAGGCATCCATTTCAGCCAGATCTTGGGGCTTAGGAGGAACCTGCATGTTATGTCCCTCATTGTCCTGAAATCGCTATCATCTCTCAGAAATTGTCGGCTTTATGCGGTTGGTCTTAACGTCGCTTCCTCATCTTCGTATGCAGCTTGTGCAAGCAGCGGTTGAGGAAGCGCTCCGCGTACATATCCATTTTTCAAGAGGTAGGCACGTTGATTTCGCAAAGACTGATGCGAAACGTGCTGAAGCTCTGGGTGTTTCTGGCACCACAGGGTGTGCATACGCGCCATAAAGCCTCTGTGAGCAGGGATAATGCTGGCACCGTAGCAGTCTAGCAATTCATCATTGAGTTGATTCGTCCACTCAATGTGGACGTTTCGCCGGTTCGTCGTCGTCTTTCCATCTAAATTATTTTCAATACCCCGAACTCTATGTTGATTGGCACTGTTTGCCGACCGATTGTCGGGTGCTCTGCGCGTTCGATCGTTTTGAACCGCATCTACAACTTTTTGGTGTTTTGGTGGTGTTATTGTTGTTCTTAGAGTCACCGTTCAAGACACCGCGCCCAGGTGCCATTCAGCTTTTGTCACGGTTGTTACGCCTCCGGTTAGGGGTTATTCCTTCGGGACCATCCCTTGATAAGCAATTGTCCACGACTGCTTATTCATTACACAGGCCGACAAAATTTGTACCCAAAGACCGGACCACGTGACCCCGAAGGATTTTGGTATCCTAAAAACGAATCCGCTGTCCAAATTTTTCCTACACGTCAGGTTTTTCGGATATCCTAACCTAAAAGTGCAAAAATGGCTATTTTTAGCCATATTTCAGGCAATATAACATGATCAGCAATTTTTTATTTCAAAACTGCTAACGCCACCGTTTAGTACTCCTTTTTACTTCCAATGAAAAACTAGCAAAGAAGGCGAAGAAAGCGAATAAAATTGTGTGTGTGATATCTCGGCGAAAAAAAATCGTTTTGCGATGATTAATAATGTAAATGAAAGGTAAAAAGTAGTACTAAACGATGGGGCGTTAGCAGTTTTCAAATAAAAACATTGCTGATCGTATTATATTGCCTCAAAAATGGCTAAAAAAGCCATTTTTGCAATCGGGGTCACATAGTCCGGTCTTTGGGTACAAAAAAGATGTCATTTTTGTCGGCCTGTGTTATTATAACCATATTCAGCAGAAACCCCTGGCACAGGAACGCTATATCCGCAACCCGAGGACGCGTTCGGTGGCTTTGGCATAGGCCCTTCGGTTTGATTCCAGAGGATTCGGAACCGAAATATATATATATAAAGGATATCCCACGAGTTATCCTTATCCTTGTAGGGGCGGGTAGAATAATAAAAAATAAGTCGAAAAGTCCCATAAACTTTTTGGGTCCGATACGTACTTTGGGACCTACAGAGCTTTGAAATTGTATGTAGGTGACCCGATTTTGTGTCGTTGTGCGTGCATGAAGACAATCGATCGTCAGCACCACTTTCCCTCCAGCGTTAAGTTTAGGACATTCGAGGTATATAAAAAAGCGAAATTTAAGCTCGCTCGACAAGTGCAAACTATTACCACTTGATTAATGAAAATAATAAAATAAAATGAATTGCACTTCCCCTATTAAAAAAAAGTCAGGAATCGTCAGAAAAAAGTCTGACTTTTTTTTTAGTAGGGTTCCAGTAATTTGTATCCAACTATGCACGTGCCCAGATGGCATTTGTACGGAAAATTGAAAAATTTTTGTAATCTTCAAAGTGATTTTTTGATTGATGATTTTTTTATCAACTTCATCCTCTCGAAGATGATGTTTGAACATTCCCAGGAAACCACCCCAATGGAGACATGTGTCTGAATTTGCCTCCATGTGTAAGTTGAAAGTCGTTATGATTTTTTATAAACTTAGTAACTGATATATGATATTCCAACGTCCCCCCCTCCAACCCTCAAAAACCACTCCTGCACCAGTGAGGCCGATCTCAAATTTCCCAGAAAAGTGCTAGGATTTCTTGCCATGTTTTACACAAACATCAAATTGATTAGCCCCACGGATTTTTTAAATAGCTCAGTCAGCCAGGGGCTGATGTTCTCACATCCCCAGGAAACCGCCCCTACCGGAATACATCATCCCCTGGCTGATTGAGCTATTTGACAAATCAGTGGTGTTAATTAATTTGATGTTTGAGTAAAATATGGTCTTAAATTCTAGCACCACTCTAAGAAAATTTAGATCAAACGCACTGTAAAGGGGGGTGTATTAATATCATCCTTCAGTTTACTGAGTTTATAAAAAAAAATCGTAAGGGCTTTGACCATTATGGAAATTTCCAGATTTCCGTAAGAATGTGATTTAAAAACATCCATCAAACACCTGGAGGCGATTAAAGACATGTTTCCCAATAGGGCGGTTTCCTGGGGATGTGAGAACATCAGTCCCTGGCTGACTGAGCTATTTAAAAAAATCAGTGGGGCTAATCAATTTGATAACTGCGTAAAATATGGCAAGAAATCCTAGCATTTCTCTATGAAAATTTAGATCAAACTAACTCCAGGGGTGGTTTGGAAGGGATGTTGAAGCATCATCTCCTGGCTCGTTTAGTTTTTCAAAAAATCATTGGGGCTAATCAATTTGATGATTTTGTAAAATATGGCAAGAAGTCCTAGCCTTTTTCTAGGAAAATTTAGATCGGCCTCACTGAAGCAGGACTGGTTTTTGTGAGGGGGGGCGGGGGGTGTTGGAGTATCACATCTCAGGTTAATAAGTTCATAAAAAATTCAGAAGGACTTTGACTATTCTGTAAATTTTTAGATTTTCGTAAGTATGTGATGTAAAAATATCCCTAATACACATGGAGGCAAATTCAGACACATGTCTCCGTTGGGGTGGTTTTCTGGGGATGCAATTCGTATTACTTAATTAATTTCATTAATCAATTGGTAAAAGTTTGAACTTCTCGAGCGAGCTTAGATTTCGCTTTTTTATACACCTCGAACGTCGTGAACTTGGCGCTAAACGGGAAGTGGTGCTGAGATCGCTAGTCTCCATGTACGCACACTGTCAAAAAAGCGGCTCACCTACATACAGTATAGAAACTCTGTTAAGTCCCAAGATACGCATCGGACCTAAAAAGTTTATGGGACTTTTCGACTTATTTTTTTTGTTCTACCCGCGCCTACAAGGATAAGTATAACTGGCAGGACAACCTGTATATACAGGGTGTCCCAGACTCAAGTGTCCGGATCTAATAGCTGTATAAAAATGAAATAAAATAAATCGAAAATTCCTTTTCCAAAAATCAGTAGAAGTTTTAGTTTTTGAGTAATAAAATACGTAAGCTGGACCAATCAGGAGCGCGGTATAAACATTTGTGCGTGCGTGAGCGGGACTCCAACGTAGCGTGGTGACCGCTGTTCTCCCGTCGCCCACCCCACCTCGACGCTCTCTTCAATGAAACTGCGTTGAACTCTCGCTCACGTATGCATGTCTGCTTATACCGCGCTCCTGATGCCTATGACAAAGCCACCAAACGCGTCCTCGGGTTGTGGATAGAGGGTCCCTGTACCAAGGGTTTCTGCTGAATATGGTTACAGTAATTAATAAACAGTCGCGGACAATTGTCCAGGGATGGTACCGAAAGAATAACCCCTAAGCAGAGGCGTAACAACCATGCCGAAAGCTGAATGGCACCTGGTTGAGATGTCATAAACGGTGACTCTGGAATACCGGGCGACCTCTCAGAGTATGCAGCCTTATCCTTGCACGCGGGGCTCTACAAGGATGGACGGACCATTTCCCTAGCTGCTCGTGGGAACAACAATGACACCACCAAAACACCAAAAAGTTGTAGATGCGGGTCAAAACGATCAAATGCGCAGAGCACCCGAAAATGGGTCGGCAGATAATGCCGATCATCTTTGATTTCGGGGTGCTGAAAGTAATTTAGATGGACACACGACGACGAACCGGCCTACATTGAGTGGAGGGATCAACTCAAGGATGACTTGCTAGACTGCTACGATGCCAGAATTATCCCTGTTCACCGAGGCTTTATGGCGCGTATGCACACTCTGTGGTGCCAGAAACACCCAGAGCTTCAGCACGTTTCGCATCAGTCTTTGCGAAATCAAGCCGACTACCTCCGGAAAAATGGATATGTACGCGGAGCGCTTCCCCAAACCCTGCTTGATCAAACTGCAGACGAAGATGAGGAAGCGACATTAAGACCAACCGCGGAAAGCAGTCACCTTCTGAGTGATGATCGCGATTTCAGGATAAGGAGGAACATTAACATGCAAGTTCCTCCTAAGCCCCAAGATCTGGCGGAAATGGATGCCTTCCAGTAGATGTATAGGGGGGTTTCTGATCCAAGATTCCTACCTTACCGACATCGAGAAGATTCTAGCTGTAGTGGTTCGTGTCTGTGCTAAATTTTTCTAGAAAGTGGTTCATGTCCGTGATAAGCTTCTAGAAGATTCTGATGACGTCATCATGCATTCCTACCTTACCGGCATTGATACAAGAGGGGTACCGGACCTGCTGTACCTACAGCTGATGTCATAATAATAATATTGCGCAATTCTGAATTCATACAGCTTCAAGGTTATTTCTTATCTAAAGCATGCTACGTAAATACTTTCAAGGTTATATTTTGTATTGTCCTGGCAATTTCTACTGCGTAATATAGTTATTGCAAGGAAAACAAGGATGATTTATTGCTTCCTTAGAGATAATATATTTAGCATTGAGACCGTTCTAGAACATTCCTTTGATGATGACGTCATAATAATATTACGCAATTATGCCAGCTAAATTCATGTAACAACAGGTTCAAGGTTATTTCTTATCTGAAGAATGTCGCGTAAATACTTTCAAGGTTATATTTTGCATTATCCCGACAATTTATACAGCGCCATATAACACATGGGTCATTAAGTCCCGGGACTGACACATCTGGCGCCGCCAATGCCATACCTCTTTGTTTTTCGGTAGTACCAACCTTCAAAAGATACGTGTAAAAATTTGATAATATTCGGTTCAGTCGTTGTCGAGATATTGAAAGTTAAGTGACGCTTCATTTTTTTTTTATTGAAACAATGGATAAAAACGAGTTTGGTGTGTTAATCAAACACTGTTTTTTAATGGGGAAAAATACCGTTCAAGCTCATAAATGGCTTGAAAAGTGTTACCGGGAAAAGTGCCCATCGAAAACAACCATTTGCCGACGTTGTGCAGATTTTAAACGCGGTCGAACAACCACCGAAGACGCGGAGCGCCCAGGTCGTCCATTTGAGGTGGCAACGCCCGAAGACATCCAAAAAATTAGGAAAATTATTTTGTCCGATCGTAAAGTGAAGTTGCAAGAGATAGCTGACGTCCTAGAGATGTCAAAAGGCACGGTGTTCAAAATTGTGCATGAAAATTGCGTATGACAAAATTTTTTTCCAAGTGGGTGCCGCGTTTGCGTTGCCACCTCAATTGGACGACCTGGGCGCTCCGCGTCTTCGGTGTTTGTTCGACCGCATTTAAAATCTGCATACCATCGGAAAATGGTTGTTTTCGATGGGCACTTTTCTCGGTAACACTTTTCAAGCCATTGCTGAGCTTGAACGGTATTTTTCCCCATTAAAAAACAGTGATTAACACGCACAACTCGTTTGTATCCATTGTTTAAACAAGAACAAATGTAGCGTCACTTAACCTTCAATATCTCGACAACGACTGAACCGAATCTCATGAAATTTTTACACGTTTCTTTTGAAGGTTGGTACTACCGAAAAGCAAAGTGGCATGGTATTGACGGCGCCATATGTGTCTCAGTCCCGGGACTTAATGACCTATGTGTTAGTTATTGCAAGAAAAACAAGGATGATTCATTGCCTCCGGTGTACAGATGAAATTTGATACGCAGTTCAAGATTATTTCTTATCTGAAGAATGTCGCGTAAATACTTTCAAGGTTATATTTTGCATTGTCCTGGCAATTTCTACTGCGCCATATAGTTATTGCAAGAAAAACAAGGATGATTCATCGCTTCCGGTGTACAGATGAAATTTGATACGCAGGGCTATGCATGGCATCCTGTTTTGTCTATCAATTTGATTTATTGCTTCCTTACAGATATCATATTCAACTAAAAATTCCTTCTTTATTCAGCCAGCAAATAATCAGTGAGAAACATTCTTAGGCAGTCTAGAACCTTCTATAACTCAAATTATACTGCGTAATTTCTGAAATAGCATTTTAGTAAACAAGTTCAAGCTTATTTCAATGACTCATTACATTTTGCGTTGCAAAAATTATATCCCCATACGTGTCGTATATATATAATGTAGAATCTTCCAGAACTTTGTTGCATCATATGATGCAATATCTGTCAACATTGCGCAAGTCTTCAGAAAATTTGGTGGAGGGGGTAAGCGTCTATAAAAGGAGCTATTTCCTCTTGAGCTCCCCAGTAGCAAATAAACCTCCATGCGAACAATTTCAACTAAAGTGATAACAGACTTGGAATTTACAACATACTCATCTAGTGTTGTGTATTGAAGTGTTTGAATCATATACTGTTCAGTGAACATTTTGATAATATTAAAAAAAATGGATTCATTGGACTGCAAAAAGGTTGTGCAGATTTATGATGATGCTTATGACATTTTGCATGAAAATGCAACAGCTTCGGAGATCTTATACTGGAAGCATCAGTGCACCCAGGATATTCGAAGGCTCAATAAAATTTTGCGCCAGGGGAACCAAAATTTATCTTTGGGCGAAAAAAATAAACTACAAACAACTATTGGCCTACTGACATCCAAGAATAGATTATTCACAAAGCTACAGAAGAGTGGAACTGGTGTGAACGAGGGTTTGGACAGGAAAGGAGACAGGATCAGATGGCAGGATCTGGAGTCTGCATTTAAGAGTCGAGTGAGAACAGGTTTGGTTGTAAATTTAACCCACAAAGATTTAGATACTTTTCTCGAAGATTCAAAAACAATGATAACTTGTAGATTAAAAAACGCTTTGAAAAGTTTCGTGGGGGGTTTAAAAACAAATGTTATCCTAGCTGCAAAATTCAGTGCTATAGAAAAGGGTAAAGAAATTGAAGCGATTAATTTTTTTAATACTAAAAACGAACTTATTTTAGAATCAACTGAAATAAATGAATGGTTTGAAAGTAAAGTCAGAGAGCAACTTTTGATTAAAGTAGAGGATTTCCAGCAAACAAAATCTGGATGGAAATTGAAAGAAATTATAAATTTAAATGTAAACATAAATAAGTATGCACCTTTTACAGTAGGCTCATCAACTTTTATGAGTTTACCTAAATTTATCAGGAACAAAAGAGCTGAAAGACATTCTCATCGCACTAGTTCCTATCCACATTTTGATACACTCTTGAAACGTGATGGAATCAGTTTTCCCATCACTTTTGAAAATATCAAAAAATTTGAAAAAATAAATGAACTGCGAATAAATGTTTATGGCATAGAACATGAGGAAAATAGGAAAAAATATGAGATTGTCCCTCTGTATATAAGCAATGAGAGATCGAGATGCCCTACAATTCACTTGTTAATGCTTGAAAATACTGATTTTGATGACAGCGAAAATAATCCAGTGTATCACTTTGCGTGGATAAAAAATCTATTTCGACTCATAAAATCACAGTTTACAAATTCTAAGTGTCGCACATGGTTCTGCGATAGGTGCTTGTGCCACTTCAAATTTGAAAAATCTCTAATAAAACACAGAGCTGATTGTGAAAATTTAAATAACTGTAGAGTCATACTCCCAACAGAGAAGGAAGGTGGGAACATATTAAAATTTAAAAATCATAGATACAAGGAAAATGAACCATTTGCTGTATACGCAGACATTGAATGTTTGCTGAACCAGTTACAAATTCTCAAATAGATGAAGCGGTGTATCAAAAGCATATCCCCACAAGTGTTGCATATTATACAAAGTGCAGTTTCGATGATTCAACTTCAGAACCTAAAGTTTATCGGGATAAAGACTGTATTCAATGGTTTATAAACGAATTAAAAGATTTAGCAATTAAAGTGAATTCCCGTTTTCAAAATCCAGTACCAATGGAAAAATTAACAACATAGCAAAAACAAGATTTTCTAAATGCTAAAGTATATCACATTTGCGAAAAAGAATTTAAGAAAGATGATGTGAAACATCGTGACCACTGTCACTTCACAGGTAAGTACCGTGGTCCAGCACACGGAAGCTGCAACATCAATTACAAAGACTCTCATGTAATTCCAGTAGTTTTCCATAATTTATCTGGCTACGACTCACACTTTTTTATCAAAGAGTTAGCCAATAGTTTTGAGGGACATGTCTCTTTACTGCCAATCAATAAAGAAAAATATATCTCATTTACAAAAGATGTTCCAGATACTAAAGTCAAACTTAGATTTATCGATTCTTTCCGATTTATGCCAAGTAGTCTAGAGAAATTGGCCTCATATCTCAATGACAGTGAAAAAACAATTACGAGAAAATTTTGCAAAAATGACAGTGAATTCAATCTATTAACGAGAAAAGGTGTATCCCCATATGATTACATTGACAGCTGGCAAAAATTGGAAGAAGAGAGTCTACCTCCAAAAGAGGCATTCTATTCAAAATTAAACGATTGCCACATTTCCGATGAAGATAACCAACATGCGTGTAAAGTGTGGGAAACTTTTAATTTGCAAACTTTAGGGCAGTATTCAGATTTGTACCTCAAAACCGATGTATTGCTTTTAGCAGACATTTTCGAAAACTTTAGAAAAACTTGTTTTGCAACATATAAATTAGACACTTTCCACTATTACACAGCACCGGGACTTTCTTTTGATGCAATGCTAAAATACACAGGAATTGAACTACATTTACTAACTGATGTAGAAATGTTACTATTAATTCAGAAAGCAATCAGAGGTGGTGTTTCACAATGCTCAAACAGGTTTGCAAAAGCAAACAATCGATTTATGGGAGAAGATTTTAATCCATTCGATCCCGAGTCATACATTTTTTACTTTGACATCAACAATCAGTATGGTAAAGCTATGAGTGAACATTTGCCATATCAAGATTTTGAATGGTTTGAAAATTTTGAGAATAATCCAAATTTTTTCAATGTGCCTGATGATTCACCTGAAGGTTATATTCTTGAAGTGGATCTAGAGTACCCAGAAGAGCTTCACGATTTTCACAAGGACTTTCCATTATGTCCAGAACACTTTGTGCCTCCTGGTTCAAAATGTAAGATTCCAAAGTTAGTGACCAATTTGCTACCAAAGAAAAATTATGTACTACATTACCGAAATCTAAAAATGTACTTGAAATTAGGCATGAAACTAACGAAAATTCATCGTGTGTTAAAATTCAAACAAAAGGCATGGCTAAAAGACTATATCGATTTAAATACAGAACATAGAAAAAGAGCGAACAACGAATTTGAAAAGAATTTCTATAAATTAATTAACAATTCCGTCTTTGGAAAGAATATGGAAAACGTCAGGAAGCACAAAGATGTTAGGCTTGTAACAAAATGGGAGGGGAGATTTGGTGCAAAAGCTCTAATTGCTAAACCAAATTTCCACAGTTGTACCATATTTGATGAGGATATGGTAATTATTGAAATTAATAAAACCAAAATTTTCTTCAATAAACCTATCTACATTATATTCACGGTTCTTGATATCTCCAAAATTATCACGTACGATTTTCATTATAACTATATTCTACCAAATTTTGGAAATTGTGTGAAATTACTATATACGGACACGGAGAGTCTCATATATCATTTCACTGCTCCCAACTTTTACGACTACATTAAACGAGATATTCATAAATTTGACACGTCAGATTATCCTCCCGATAATGTTTACGGAATTCCTCTAAAAAATAAAAAAGTATTAGGTCTCATGAAGGATGAATGCAACGGCAAAATAATGACTGAATTTGTGGGCTTGAGATCGAAATTGTATGCATATAAGGTTTTGGGTGAAGATGAAAAAAAGAGGGCCAAGGGTATCAAAGGATCAACATTAAAAACCATAACATTCGACGATTATAAGCAGACTCTCATATCTTGTCAAAATCTGATTAAAACTCAACACCTAATCCGAAGCCGAAAACACGAGGTTCACTCAATCATCCAAGATAAGATTGCTCTCAGCTGGCATGACGATAAAAGAATGCTGCTCCCTGGTACCACCGACACTCTTCCATGGGGATATAAACATACAGTCTCTGAACCCATGGAAGTCGATGCATCCAATGTATAAAGTAATGAGTAATATGTAGTATTTGTATATATATGTATATGTAGTATTTGCATATACCTATGTACATTGTTACTGTACGCTACGGAAAATTGTATATATGTATATATGTATAGAAATAAGCACGGTGATAAAACATGATAAGTGATGTGGATATATGAGTGAGAGAGATAGAGACATATCGATGAGAGAGATCTAAGTATATGTACTGTATATAGCCTTTGATGTAACAGATATAGTCTACAGTGAATGGAATGAATCATCTTTATAATATGTATAAATTGTATAAATGTATCGTTCTATTGCTTAAAGACAAATTAATTTGCCACTCTAAAAATTGTAGGTCTTATAGGAAAAAATCTCAGCTTTCTTTTAAAACTATTTTGAAGAAAAAAAAAAAGTGCCCGTATTTGAAAAAAAGTCAAATTTATTTTTGATTTTCAAAAATTCGGGTCAAATTTTGACTTTTTTCAAAAATCGTTATCACCACCAGAAAGTTTGTGAAAAAATCTATCAAAAATAATTGAGGTGAAATTTTGTTTAAGGCAATAGGACAAAAGTTACAAACGTTTGAAAGTAAAGCTTTTCTTAAAAAACACAAAATTGTACCCCCTCCACTGTGATAAATAATTATCAAAATGAATTAATTTTTGGTGTGAGGAGTACTATCTAATAGGACTACAATTGGGCCAATTTTTAGCCCGATCGGACAACTTTCATTTTCGATGTGGGTGCACTTCAGAAATTATGCCCCATATATATATATATATATATATATATATATATATA
>CAKNYM010040829.1:0-17161 GCA_932195095.1 Andricus curvator
AGAAGCTTATAAGTTTGCATTTCAAGGTCAATATTTAGTATTTGCATCTATAAAATATTTTGTGTTCCGTATTTCTTCAGTCATCACATTTTCACATTTGTGAACACTAATAATTTCTAATTCAAACAAGACAGATAATTAGTACTGTTTCAGATCATATGTAATATAACAATTGAAAACTGAAGTTCAAATAAAGCGCAAGAATGATATTAGTTGATATTATGTATTGAACTGTATAGCATGTGACGCAGCGCCACCTGGTGAAATATATATTGTGCAAAGAGCGTTCGCAACGCAGAAACTCTTCTCCTCCTCACACATCAGCTCGCCTGTAGCTGTTTGATGCTGCCTGACGGTGAATACCTATCTGGGAGCAAGAGTAGGCGGTCGCCAGTGGTGAACTCGAACATGGTTTGTGACGTCGGTTCCCATCTGCTGGCCTAACCGTTTGCTACGCGTTCACGTGGTCCGCTCGAGTACGGAGCTGCCTAGTTTTCGGGTAGCCACGACCATTCACTCTCTGCTCCCCACAGGACTCTTCCTACCTCGGGTAGCGCGAACGGACCTTTTAGTTCCTAACACTGGGAAAATATGAACCGAGGAGGAGTGTGTCAGGAACGCATGGAGCGTTCACCCAGCATTTCGCTCCCAGTCACTGCTTTCCCTATCCATACCGTGTTCCCTTTCACTCTTTCACTCCATGCTCTCTGTTTCATCATCCACTTTCTCCTTCTTTCATTCCACGTCATATCCTCCTCTATCCTTTCTTCCCTTCCCTTCAGGGCTTTTTTCTTTCTCAAGATATCAAATTTTTCTTCCTCATTTCTCACTTTCACCACATACATACGCGATTTACCTTCAATCTTCCTTCCCACTCCATTTACCTCTTCCACGTGCACTTTAGCTCCAATTTCACTCATTAACTTTTCCACTTCTTCTCTACCTGATTCACTATCCACTTTCATTCCTCTAATCACTAAATTCCTACTCCGTTTCGCCTTCTCTTCTACTTCCATTTTCCTTTCCAACTCTCTCAATCTTGATTTCATTCTCACATTTTCTAGGATAACGTTCTTATTCATTTCTCCATCTCTTACCCCCTCATTCCCTTTCTTCATATCCTCAGACTTACACTCTAGTTTCCTCACTCTTTCTGCCAACTTCTCCATATCTGATTTTCTCTTTTCCTCACTCATCCTTTGATTTTTCTCAATATCTTCCAACTTCTTCCAAACTTTATCTTTTTCTTGCCGCCACACCAGATCCCATTCTTCCCACTTCTCTCTAACTTTTCTCATTTCCTCCCAAACCTCCTCCCCTCGTTTTTGCATGCCATTCAGACTTCGATTCGTTTCCTCTCTAAACCCTTTCATAAGATTTTCCAGGCTCTCTAAATCCACTTTCCCTTTTGCTTTATTCCTTTCCGATGGAGACTTTTTTTTTAACTTTTTCCGCAACTTCTCATTTCCCTGCTCATACCCCTCTTCTTCCCTTGATCTTTTACTGTCTTCCGTCTTATCCCCCTCGTCACTTTTATCCGTAAACCCTCCCCCCTGCCTCCATTTATCAAAAAGTTGTCTCGATCCTAAACTGTTAGCTCTGGATCTGTTAAGAAGTTCCCGATTTGACGACCTACCTCGAGGCCTCCTGTCAACTAGCCCCCCTTCCTTCTCTCCCCACCCGAAGTTTCCTGGCGTAGCATACTGGCCATCGCCATCATTGCTATCTTCGGCATCACCCTTACAACTCCCCGTTTCGCCGGTCTCAGTGAGATCATCAGCACCGGGTTTGTTTTCTACCTGCTGCTGCCCTCTAGCGGACCCCACTGGACTCCTCGTAACAGGCATGCTGGCCTATTTTACCGATCTGCTGCCCCCTATCTTCTCTCTCACTTTTCCGTCCCTGACAACTAACCTCCAAATTATCACTTTCAACTCTCCTCCTAACCCTTTTAACCTTACAAAACAGCCTCCCCGCACTTCCACACAACCCCTTCACTTCACTAACCTCCCTCACCACCTTTCGCCTCAATCACACCTCCACGCTCGTCGCCAAAACCAAAAAAGATAGCACAGAACAAACACGCGTACTTTACTATTCGGTACCGGAAACGGAAGCCGATTCTGTACTTCACTTTTACACTTTATGAAGAAAAAAAATGTATATAATAAACCGGTGTACCGGCACTGTCGTGTGGTACCACTTATATTTTATATCTCACAAACAGTTCAATCAAAAATAAGGAAATATTAATTGCCTATTATTAAAGAAACAACAATAATATTATTACCTTGGAATTAAACAACAATCATTCATTGTAAAT
Source organism: Andricus curvator (assembly GCA_932195095.1). Lineage (NCBI taxonomy): Eukaryota > Metazoa > Arthropoda > Insecta > Hymenoptera > Cynipidae > Andricus > Andricus curvator. The sequence continues at coordinate 2,324 of CAKNYM010040829.1, forward strand.
ATAAATATTTTAAATTTATACTTGCCACTCCCAGAACAGTGACTCCATCCGCTGCAAAAGTTTTTCGCTCTCACAAAATACCTTCTTAAAAAAAAATTGTCTCGCACACGCCGTGTCCGGTTTATACCACAAAATTTCCCCTTGGGATGGCTTTTTGCCAGGCTTTTAGATTCTCTTTACCTTTTGGCACGTAAAGGAAATGGAATTTTGCGGAGCAGCTGTCATAACCTGACTTACATCCAGGGGTAATACACCGCGTTCCACCCATTTTAGTTATTTTAGTACCAACTTTTGTATTAATAATATTTTTAAATTTTTACACTTAGATTTGTAACACACAAAACCGATTGACATTACGAAAAATTAGATAAAATTGATTTTTCAATAGTCTTTCCTATTCTTGCCATGTAAACATAGGCTGGAAAGACTCCCAGCGCCATCTGCGCTCCGCGCTTCACTTGACCGTACTAGTGAACTAACGTCGTTGCAGGGGGCTGGTGCTTGAGAAGCAGGCACCGTCCACTCGGGATGGGATCACTTTCTCCCTGCAGTACATATTTTCAGATCTTGAGGAGAGTTAAACCTAACGATTCCTTTTTCGTCGGCTTAGTGTTTAAAACCCAAAGTGATGAAAACGTTTTACTCTCTGTCCCTGATTTTACCCAACTGTCAGGTAATCTTATCATCTAGTTGTATTACTTATTACTGAATCGCGAATTAAATTATAATGAATTTATATTAATAATTCATATTTTCACATCAAATATTACCCTATTTCATTTTACATGACTGAAAGTGAAATTTTAATATAATGCCGTAATGTCCTCCGTTTACCGAACTAAGTTATGTAAAATTTAACACACAAATATTCTCCTTGTACCATAAGTAAAATATACTCAAAAATACTTATCCGCAGGGTAATGAAAATAACAGAAGAAAAGATATGGGAAGCCCAAAGTGGATTTATGCCAGGAAGATCATGTACGGATCAAATATTTAGCTAAAGACAGATCACAGAAAAAAGTTTAAAAGTAGGAAAGAAAGTTTTTTGTGCGTTTGTTTATCTAGAAAAAGCATTTGACAAGGTGGCTAGAAGTAAACTTTGGGAAGTCCTTAAAGAGTGCGGAGTCAATGGATGGCTCCTACAGGCATTAAAAACAATATATGCAGGTAACAAAGCAAACAAAGTAGGGGTTAATGGGAAACTGAACGACGAAGAAGGTGTAGATCTCGAGACAGTGAGGGTGCGTGGATTAGCTTTCGCAGATGACAAGGTTGTTATAGCAGAATCAATCGAAGACTTGCAAAGAATGTTGAGCAAACTAAATACAAGCATAAAGAACATGGGCCTCAAAATTAACGTAAATAAAACAACAATCATAGTATTTGAAGGAAAAGGTGATAAAACAATGTGCATCTAGGTAGCCTATTCACTAGTGACGGGCAGATAGATGGGGAGTTAGATAGGCGCATAAACGAGGTTCAGAAGCTTATCGGTAGAGCAGGGTCCATTCTCAGAAGTAAAAATATAAAAAAACAAGATAAAATGGCAAGAAATAATTCTATATTTGTACCAACTGTGCTATACGGTAGCGAGACATGGACCTGTCAAGAAAAGGATAAGAGTAAAAATAACGCGATTGGCATGAATCCTCTGCGCACAATTTGCGGGAAAACACTGATTGACAAAGTGAGTAATGAGATAATCCTCAAAGAATGTGGTACAGATGAGACACTAGTTGACACATGGGAAAGAAATCAGTTAAGATGGTTCGGACATGTTGAAAGAATCAAAGATGAACTATTTTCCAACCGAGCGAGTCACGCCTACCAAGAAAGGAAAATGGCTTAATTCAGGGGTCTCCACAATCCACAAGTGCAGCGTGACCCAGGATCGCCCGACCTTTTTCAAGATGTACTATTTTTTTTCGAAGGGAAATTGAGAGAAAAATTATGACCTCTCGGAAAAAATCCCAATTGGAAGGGCTCAGTTCTGAAATTTGAACGTGGAGGGACCTTTTTTTTAAAGGGTTCTAAGAGGCTCGAATTAGGTAAAGGATTTTGACAGTTCTGGGTCAGAGCTGAGTAGATCCGACCTACTGGCCTGGGATCCCAAGTGGATACAGGATCTACGTTTGGAGACCCCTGGCTTAATGGTATAATAATAATTAATGCTCATGGTACTTGAAAATTTGAACAATTTATTCTATTTTTACATTCTCATCCAGAGAAGTTTTTTTTTTTTTTTTAAATTTTACCCCCCCCCCCCCCCCCGGTTTCTGTAAAATGTCCATTTTTCAATAATCATTAAAAAATGTATCATATATATGTTCCAAAAACGACTTAGATACTTTTTTTCTCCCCTTTTCAGATAGTTGGCAAAATTCTTTCTGATTGAATGATTTATTAAAAAGATACGAAAATATACGCTGAAGTAAAGGAATTTCCTTCTTCATTTCAAATCAAATACAAATTTAGTCATTTTTATCTAAAGAACATAGAACATAACATATGGTCGTTGCGAAGCGCGACGACCAAATCGCGCGCCGTAAGCGCTCTCAAACTTTTGAATTTCTATTATACGATGAACAGAAACAAGCGTGGAGCGCGAGGTTTACGTGATTTTTAAACCAAATATCGAGCGCGAAGCGCGAGTGTCTTGATGAGGATGTGTTCCTTAAGGGCGATAGAACCTTAAGTAAATTAGTTCTTTTTGTGTAAAACTGACATAATTAAACCAAAAGCAGGTCATAACGATGAAGCTTACTAAGAGAGTATTAGCCCGCGAAGTGCGCAATATCGAGCACACGAAGTGCGAAAACCTAGAGGAACCGAACTTAAAGCGTCAGGCAAATGTGTCCGAGCGAGATGAATATCTAACCTACACTGAAAAAAGTGCGGGATCCCTCCGTTACCACAGTGTAGCGCTACTCTGCTAAACGTCCATACGTCTGCGCGTGGCGAGAAAGCTGCGATCTTGAAGAATGGTACGCGCTCTCGCCTATACTTTTGGGACAGCAGCGATCCTAAGAAAGTAGCAAGGATCTCCTTTATTCGTGGCACGGCTGCGCACTCGTCGTTAGTACAGCTGTTAGCTCGTACTTTTTTCAGTGTAGCGCGAAGCGCGAGATACAGCAGGTGCGCGCCCTATAGGCACGCTCAAGCTTGCAACCCCTATTATTTGCAAAAGGCCCAGAAATCGTACTTTTTTTTATTTTTACCAGCGCCAAATAATTTCTGTCCAATCGGATAACAATACGGAACTACTGTTATCTCACTTTTTACATAAATTTGATTCTCTTGACCTCTAAACAATTTTTTTTTTATTCAAAAAAATTAGAAGAGTATTTTCTCACCCAAAGAAACCAACCTTCGCGATACGGTTACAGAGCATTTTATATTACTGATACTATGTTGGCCAGCCGCGGTTCCATCAAAATTTGGCCAACTTAGGCAGGTGGCCAACTTATAGAAATTATGTTTCGAAACCCCTGTTTTTTCATAATACACACTAGTACGCACCTATGAATGAAATAAATAGAAAATACGTTATTTTGAGAAGATGGAACTTTTCGAAACTTCACAGAAAAATAGCGGGATCATTTTTGTTGCAGCTTATTTGTCATGTTCTTGAAATACGATTTTTTTTCTTAAAATGAGAATGCTTCAAGTGTGAAACTACGACATCTTAAACAAACTATCCATTAGCTGAGACTGGTGACTGGAAGAGTACCTCAGCAGTTGCGCTAAATATTGTAGAGCTTCTATATGTGTTGGCGCTGGCGTACTGTCGCCGTTCACTGTTTCATCTTTGTCACTATCATAACACTCGGCATCAGTGTTCTTTTTGCTGCAAAATTGATTGTAAAATATCGTCAGGTGTAGTAGGTATTTCTTCATGAAGAATCAACTTAGCATCGGCGTTTATAATCTCATCAACTGAGAGTACGTCATTTTGAATTTCATTTCTTCAGGAGCATATTCCTTCAATAAATTCGACAATTTTGACTTCCATTCTGCTGCTACTGCTAAATCCGCTGCTGCTGATTCGCCACAGAGAATCCGAAAATTAATGTTGTTTCGTCTTTGGAAAGATTCCAACCAACCGTTTCTAGCTTGAAATTTTTATACACCAAGCTTTTCTGCTATTTCTTTAGCTTTTGACTAGAGCATTTACAGGTCGACATTTACAGAAAAACTCAAAAACCAAGTTGTTGAGCTCTTCATTTTCAGTTTTACATAATTTGCGTTTTCTTTCACTGCAGCAGTTTTCATTCCAGGATATTAAAATCTCGATCCTGTTTTTGCCGATGTTCCCAACAGTTAGCTTCGCTACAGAAAAAGCTTCACCGTTTTTCCGCTGGCTATCACCTTTATCGAGTAAGTCTAAAACTTCTTTCTTCATTTCAATAGTCAACTCAATAAATCTTCTTTCGTTTTGTATCCATTATGCAGTCGTTGAGTTTTCGTTTTAAAGAATGCTCCTATCGTACTAAGAAGAACGGTATGTATCGAACCAATTATACGCTAGAATGAAATATTTCTACGTCCAGTCGGTGACTAGAGATCAGATGAATTGAATCTTCACAGTTCACTATTTTATGTTATCCCACGTTGACTTATCATAGGCCAGCCATGACGGAATAGGAGATGACTTACTGGTACAGGTCGTTGATTTTTAGTGGGGCTTCTGCTGGCTAAGTAGCTTACTGAGTCGATGTGGAATAAGATAAAAGATACTATTGGAGAAGTTGAAGTAATTTGATCTCTAATCTTCAAACGATATCTGTCTGAAAATTGTAATTTACCGCTCTGCGTGAATGTCAGTGGCCAACTTCGGCAGGTTGGAATGTGTGAAAATCTTGTAAAAAGGCGGCCAAGATACAAGATATACAGGTGGCCAACTTATCGAAGAAAGATCCTATTAAAGTAAATGCAAGTTTTCCGGTTCCGTGAAGACCAGTCCAACTTAGACAGGTGGTTTCGTTGTCGACGCACTCAAACTAACCCAATAAAAAGATTATTTAAATAAAAATTGAAGTTTTCATGAAAACAGTGAGTGATACGCGAAAACTGACAGCCTTTTAAGGGGTTTCTAAAGAGGAATGGCCCTCGGCCATCCCGATCTAAACCAGTAAACAAAATTTCAGGATAAAAAAAATATCAAAATTTTGAATTATCACGAAAACGGTCAGCGAAACGTGAAAACTAAGTAAATCTTAAGGTTTTTTTTGTCCGACCCCCTTGAAAACGCGCCATTACATGCACTTGAGGCAGGCGTAATGTGGCCGCTTCCAGCACAGTGACATTCGCACATGCGCACTCCGCCGCCAGGCCAGCATGAAACTTTACGCCCGCTACATGACACTTTACGTCCGCTACATAAAACTTTACGCCCGCTACACCAAGTGAGAATATAAAGGAATTTATCTTTATCTTTAAAAAAATTGTATCGTTGCTCCCCACAGTCTCCCTTCTGCAAAGTACGCTATTTCTTTCTTTCACTTATAACCTAAAATTGTCAAGTACACTAAACATCCTCTATCTACTTAACATGCTTGTTTTCAAGAAGGGCAGGACAAAAAGTATGGTGTGTATCAAGAACGTACGGCTATTTTGCCTCGGGCGGCAAGTTCACACTCGTCAAAATAGCCTTCTTTACGCCCTCGATACACAATATACTATTGTGGAGGAGGTTTGTTGTTCAGCAATTTGAACTAACCCAATTAAAATACTAGAACATACCGCGCGCTACGCGCGCGGAAATCCATTCAAATGTGAATTAAGATTTATTAAAATATTTTTCAATGAATTTTTGAATTGAATTATTCATAAAATCTAGATAAATTAGAAGCATATATCATTGAAATAAAGCTCCATTTCTAAGGCTAAATACTTACACGGTGTGCCTCGACTGACTTCAACCCAAAAGGGCTTGCATATGCCGGGGTTTTTCTGAATATACTTCTGGGATGCCCCACGATCATTTTGAGCCCAAAAAGAAAAAAATCGCTTGGGCCCTTTTTGAGAAAACTTTATTTTTTATTTGTTTGTAGAGGTTAATCAACATATTTTAATCTTACGAGAACTGAAACCCTTCAATATTTTTTTAAAATGGTGAAAAAAGAGGGAAAACATCAGTTTTTTGAAAATTGCCTTATTCCACTTCATCCTATGTTCCAAACACCTTAACAAGAATTCTGCATAATGAAAAAAAAATCGAATGTTCTATCTCTAAAAGTTTGTGAGTTATGATCCTAAGAAGTCGATTTTAGGCGAATAATTTGAATTAAAAAAATATATATATAGTTTTGGGGAAATAACTTATTCCCTATGCATATCTGGTAAAAATTGCCGAATATTTAATTAAAGAAGACTTAATTTTGAGTAGATCTAAAAAAAACATTGCTCTAGCTCTAATAGAACCCAAATTATGGCCTTTTGAATATGACCCTTTTTTTATGGAATTTCGTTTAACATCAATTTTATAAATAAAATTTCTCGTTTTTCAAAAGAACTCATTTCCTCAGCGTTTTAGGTGAAAGTATCCAATAAGTTAGTTAAAAAAGACTTAATTTTGAGCAGATCTAAAAAAACAATGCTCTAGCTGTAATAGAACCAAAATTATCGCCTACTGAATATGGCCCTTTTTTATTAAATTTTGTTCAATATCAATTTTTTAAATAAAATGTATCGTTTTCCAAAAGAACTCATTTCCCGAGCAATTCAGGAGAAAGTTGCCACCAGATAGGTTAAGGAGGACCTGATTTTTAGCAAATCTAAAAAAAAAGTAATGCTCTAGCTCTAATCGCATCGAAATTATGGCCTTCTGAATATTTGTAATCAAATTATGTTAATCATCTTTTTTTTTAACAAATTAAATACAAAATAAAAATCTTATCAATTTTTTAAATAAAATATCTCGTTTTTAAAAATAAATAAGTTCCTGAGCATTGGACATGATGGAGTCTGTTCACTCAGATTTTAAAGCCGTCTGGACAAAATATAAAGTCTCTAAGAATCATCCGGACTACGCAATCAGGCTACAACGTGCATTATGTGAATGCCTTCACTCATTTTAAGCTCACAATCATGTTTTCATAATATCGTTAATAAAAATTTTCAGTTCATAATTAAATTAATTAAGTCTTCATTTAATTCAAGCACAAGATACACAATATGATAAAAACATTTTTCCATATCTCATCCTCCAGAAACGAAAAATTAAAAAAAAATTCAACAAAATTCCATAAAAAGCGTAATTTTCAGGAGGTCATAATTTCGATGAGTTCTTTTGAAAAACGATAAATTTTATTTAAAAAATTGATATTGAACAAAATTTCATAAAAAAGGGCCATAATTTTGGTTCTATTACAGCTAGAGCATTGTTTTTGTTTAGATCTACTCAAAATTAAGTCTTTTTTAAATAACTTATTGGATACTTTCACCTAAAACGCTGAGGAAATGAGTTCTTTTGGAAAACGTGAAATTTTATTTATAAAATTTATGTTAAACAAAATTTCATAAAAAAGCTTCATATTCAAAAGGCCATAATTTTGGTTCTATTAGAGCTAGAGCAATGTTTTTTTTAAGATCTACTCAAAATTAAGTCTTCTTTAATTAATTTTTCGGCAATTTTCACCAGATATGCATAGGGAATAAGTTATTTCCCCAAAACTATATATATATATATTTTTTCATTCAAATTATTCGCATAAAATCGACTTCTTAGGACGATAACTCTGAAACTTTTAGAGATAGAACATTCGATTTTTTTTATTTTGCAAACAATTTCAAGCACTTTAATTCTTGCTAAGGTGTTTGGAACATAGGATGAAGTGGAATAAGGCAATTTTCAAAAAACTGATGTTTTCCCACTTTTTTCACCATTTTTAAAAAATCTTGAAGGGTTTCAGTTCTCGTAAGATATTCAGCACCTGTAGCCCTTTTTTGGATGCCAAACTGAATGGTTTCAGCTAATGAAATTCCGCGTTAAACTTATTTTCATTAAAATATGTTGATTAACCTCTACAAAAAAATATAAAAAAAAGTTGACTCAAAAAGGGCCCAAGCGATTTTTTTCTTGTTAGGCTCAAAATGATCATGGCGCATCCCAGAAGTATATTCAGAAAAAAACCGGCATATGCAAGCCCTTTTGGGTTGAAGTCAGTCGAGGCACACCGTGCTTATTGAAAATATCAAACCTAATTATTTCCATCTCGAATATAAATTGAATTTTCGTCTATGGTAGACATTTCATCATATTCATATATTATATTATATCAAACTATTCGAATATATTGAGACACGGAGTTTTCTAATTAATTAGGCAAAAATCTCTTGAAAAACGTAATTTTTGATTTTCTTGTCATTTTGTGTGGCGTCGCTACTTAAATAAACTCTCAATGAATGCCAAGATCTAACTCTTGAAAAAGCTACGCACAGCTGTCCGTGATTGAAAACATGTTTTTTCTGATCAATTCCAATTCGATCGAAAGTTTGACCTTGTGATTTGTTGATTGTCATTGCAAATGCTACTTTGCCTGGAAATTGTCTCCTTTTGAATGAAAATGGAAAAGTATTTTTCAGTGCAGTGTTATCCGATTGAGATAAGCGATTTCGCCCGCTCTACTGCCTGTCAAAATTTCACATTGCAAAACGTTGGGAGAAAATTCTAATATCTGACAAAATTTTTTTGACAAATACAATTCATATACATTCTTGTGCATTTTATGATAATTATTTATTTTAGTTAAAATAATTGTTTCTAATACCTATTTTGAATTGCGCGCCAACTGCAGCCAACAAGCGCGCGGCTCCCAACATTGGCATCACTGCGGACACTGCACACACACACGCGCGCACTTTCTTTCTCTTTCTCTCTCTTCTTGTGAATCATAATTAAAATATTGTATTTTCTTTTTCGTGTAATTAAATAAAATTAATCTGACTAACGTAAATTAATTTTCGTATGAAATTCTAGTATGTCAAGATAGTAATTGTTTCAGTCATTTTATTTTATTTAATGGTAGTTTTTTTCTCATTTTATATTTTCAAATTTCGCGGACTTTTACATTGCTATGTTCAATTCTTAGAGTCAACCAATAAGAGTGCAGTAAACGATCTAAAGTTAGCTCACTTCTCTCGTTCACATCGATTTTATTGATATGATATGACGGCCATACCACGCTGAAAAACCCAGTTCTCGTCAGATCACTGAAGTTAAGCAGCGTTGGACGCGGTTAGTACTTGGATGGGTGACCATTCAAGAATTACTGACATGAGTGCTGTTGGCACATCGTGGGTGTGGTGAGCCCACACTTGTAGTTATTTATAACTACAAGAAAAACCTAGAAACACTACCCGAATCGGGTAGTGTCACGCCTACCCTGAAAGGGAAATGGTTTAATGGTATATATATTTTAGAGTTGACAAAGAAACCGATTCTCTGAGGACAGCAATTAAAACCGAACTCAAGATAAACAATATCTAGGTCTATGGCTTAATGTCTCTGTTGTTAAATTTTTTAAGAAGAAAATTAGAAACACAATATTAACAAGTCAATCTGTGCAAAAATTTATTTTTGAAACAAAAAGGCTAAGAAACATTGTGAATCCAAAAATCAGTTGTTTTGAAAAAACACAGTCAAAAAGTTCAAAATATGATAAAAGAATTGCATAGAAAGGCCTCAAAATATGTTTCCAAACAACTTTGTAATCGGCTCATTAGAGACAAGTATATAACAAGAGGAAAAAAGAGGGAGAGAATTACGAAAGAGACAACCAAGCCATCCTCACTCTCTTATCCTTTCTCTTTCTCCGTCTTTTTACATTCGCATCATAATGAGAAAGTATTGGTTTTATGTGAAAAATGACTTTCGCGGATTCCATCAAATGTCGACGTTTTGAGGCCCCCTGAGTCAGAAAAAATAGTTTTTACGTCGGTGTCTGTCTGTCTGTCGTTGTCGTCGTTGTCGTCGTCGTCTGTATATCGGATAACTTTTGAAAAACTAATCGGATTGGATTGTGCTTTGGCACACAGTTTCAGGGGACAAAAAAAAAGATCGAGTTCGTTAACCAGCCATTTTGGATGAAAATTCAAAAAGTCAGAGCATTTTCAAAATTTTTTAGACCATTTTTTTCTAAATTTTAAAATTATATGTGAGGCCGCTTATAGTACTTGAAAATTCAAACAATTTATCCTTACGACTTTTTTTGCTAGAAAGAAAATTGTCCGAGTTACAGCATTTTCAAAATCCCCCCAAAAAAAAGAAAAGTAACATTTTCGGCCAAACAACGCACGATACGAAAAAAAGTCAAGATAGGAAAAGTGTTTCTTTTTGCACGTCCTACAAGATTATCATAACGACTTTTTGAATTTTCTTGAAAAATCGAAAATTCATATTTTTATTGCACAAGAAATAATGAAGAATCAAAAAAATCAATTTTACGGTAAAACTATGCAAGATACGACAAATCATGACTGGACTAAAATTGTGCATTCAAAAAAGATCTACAAATTTCTCATGGGTCACTTTTTGATAGGATGTGTAGTTTTTGTTTTATTCGTAAGAAATAACATTAACAGTGAAAAAATCGGCCCGATAAGCGGGCACATTCTCATCAAAACTATGCTTATTTACTTTATTTTTCATCTCGGCTGTGTTTTTTCACAATATTTCATTGTTTTTATGTTCTCAATACTATTTCTAACGATTGAAACAATAAAATATAATAATAATAGTAGCTGGGGGATTTTATTGACCCTCAAAAATTAAATTGTGTAGAAATTGTTGATGTAAGTTGTTGGCTTTAGGGTCAGGTGAATTGAAACGAATTAAGTTGTTTCAAACGTTTCGGCACACAATGGTGGCCCTCATCAGTGAGTTTTATTAAATCTGTGAAAAATACATAATATCTTGTAGGTGCGCAGTTTTACAATTAAAAGTGTTATTCATTGGTTAATATCTCCGTTGTGAGATTATAAAAATTATATAATTTGAAAAATTTGATTTTGTTCAATTATATTAATAACTATTGGTGAATATTGCAGTATTATTAAAACAAGGTTTTATTTTAACGAAGTAAATTTTAAATACAAAGTTTTTCATTAAATATACGTCGATGAAGAAATAGTTGTTTAAAATAATTCTTCAAAAAAAATTTGTTGTTCATTTTATTAATTTTACAACAGTTGTAATTATTTCTTGCCTGCGGTTTTTGATAATGTGAATATTGATTTCTTACCAAAGTATGTTAAAATACAGTGTTTGAAGAATACTTGTAGTTTAAGGAATATTTGAAAAACTAGTAGTCGTGCGCGCGCCAAGGCGCGCGCCTACTAATTTTTGTTATGAAAAAGAATAAACCAAATACTTATTTTTTCTATGTTATTTATATTTAATTAATGTTACAAAATATTCGTAAAAAATAATTAGAAGGCTCTACAGGATGATGTTGAAGCTAAAGGAGTAATGGATTTCTCATAATTTATTTGTAGGTAAATTCTGTCACCGTTATCATCTTCAAAAAATTGTGCATATAATTATAATTCAATTTATTATAATCGGCTCTTAAATTTGTTTAACACTTAACTTATTTATAAATCATATTGGCGTAATACATTTTTTATTTTATAAATTAAAAGAAATCTTATTTATAAAATAAATTGTGAATTATTCGTTTTAACATTTATATGAGCATATAAATTTCAAATTGATAAATACTGCGAATAATATTAATTTTCATTATTATATAAGCTTTACAAAGTTTAAAAAAATGAATGATACATAGAATAGTGGCAGTAATTACCAATCTTTCAGTTTTGAAGAAATATGATAACAAATTTTTTAATTGTCTATTTGCTCCGCAATTATTGCTGTTTATACTCTATAGTAATCCATTCGCCACTAATATTTTCTTATGCATTGAGAGATGTGGTGAATTTTTTTCATGAAAAATTAATTTTTTAATTTTTATCATAAATGATGCACGTTATTACGAAAAAGTAAAATGTATTTTAGTATAACTTTTTTTTACATGAACATTTTTATCGTATCTGTTGTTTACGTCAAAATGATTAAATTCTTTTATTATAAGAAGAAAATTATCCTGTCGATAGAACTTTCCAGGCCTTTATAAACGTTACAGTATCTTTCTTATTAAAAACTAAATTAAACAAAAACTTTTCAAACAATATATTTTTTTTCCTTCTGCGAAAATCTGTCAATTTTTTATTCTTCAAAAAATCTATAGTGGTTGATAAATTCGTGGTTTTAATTGGAAAATAGTGTCTTTAGTGTCTTTTTTTCAAAATAGTAGCAAAACAGCGTCATCGCTTGAAAAAAGTGTCAAATAGTGTCAATAGTGTGTTTTGAGCCCGAGGCCTGAATTTGTAGTTTATTATTCTAAGGGCGGCTACAGCCTAATTTATTTAAGAATAGTGACCTATTCAAACCGAAAAAAGCAGAGAAACTGCCCTACGAAAAACGTCGGATTGAAAATTATTCGAAAGTATTGTATTTTGAATGCGAAGTTGTCTAAAAGCAGATGTCCAGAGAATATCTCGGGAGTGCGCAGCAATAATTTTTAATTCGACGTTTTTTGCAGCAAGACTCATTTCTAATCCAAAGAGTGACTTAAAGTAAATATGTGCATCAATAGTGTGACTGATGTTCTTTTGGATTTGAAAGCATTTCAAAAAATTCAATTCATAAAACTTCAAAGAATTAAAGTTAAAATTTAAAACATGGAAATAAATTGGAAAAAATTAAAAACTCCAAAAAATGTAATTGATTTTAGTAATTTTAAAATGATTTTGGAAAAATACAAGGGAATTCAAAAGAATTTTATTGAATGTTGAAGAATTCAAAATGAGGTTAAAACACTTCAAGACGAATTAAACACAAACTGAAAAAATATCCATTGAACAGAATAGAATTATTGATTTAATTCAAAAGAATTCAGGTAAATCAACAAAATTCGAAAGACATAATAAAATAATTCTGAATGAATGAGTAACAATTCAGGGTGAATTCAAATTAATTGCAAAACATATTTGAAAATCTCTACAAATCTGTGAAAACCTAAAAAACCCCTCACTTCTTGTTAATGAATTTCTTAAAGTACAGTGAAATATTATAAAATCCCGTGAAATTATATGACATTTTAAAGTATTTTCTTGAATCCTGGAAAATTTTTGAAAATACCTTGGGAGCTTTTAAAATCCATTAAAATCATTGAAATCTTCGGAAATCGCATAAAATTCATTTAAATATTCTAAAATATATTGAAACCTCGCAAGTCCTATGAAATAGTTGCATATATTCCAAAGTTGTAAACAAATTCTTTAAACTCTCAGAAAAATTTGTTCATTCCTCTTAAAGTCATTCAAAGCCTTTAAAATTCCATAAAAAATTAATAATATCTTGAAAGTGCATTAAAGTCTTTAAAAATAGTTTATAATATTTTAAATCATTTCAAATCCTATTAGGTTACCGAAATAAATTCAAAATTGCTTGAAATCTTTTGATATACCCTAAAACCTGGCATAGGTCCTATTAAATCGATCTATATTTTCGAAATTTTAGAAAACTCTTCGATACAATACCCCATGCAAATTTTGTCAAATCTCTTGAAAATGCTTTAGAATCTTTTTAAATACTCTAAAATATTTCAAATCCTCTGAAACCAATTGTACATTCCTTAGAATCTTTTGAAATACTGTTAAAGTTATCAAATCCTTTCAAACCTTTGGAAATCAATTGAAACATTTTAAAGCTCTTGAAAATGCTTTAGATCTTCTAAAATACCATAAAATAATTCAAATCCTATGAGTAACATTAAATTACTGAAATCAATTCAAAAATTCATAGGATCTTTCAAAATCCCCTAAGATATTTAAAATCCTTCACAATATTTCAGAACTTCTTGAAATTTTTTTAACTCTTCAAAATCCCTTGCAATTTTTAAAAGCACCATAAATTATTTCCAATCCTTTGAAACTCTTTCAAATTATTGAAATCCTTTAAATCTTTAAAAATCACTTGAAACTTTTTAAAGCTTACGAAAATGTCTTGACATCTTTTAAAATACTCTTAAAGTTCTCAAATCCTTTACCATTTTTTTAATTCCTCAAAATTATTGAAATCTCTTGGAAATGCTTTGGAGTCTGTTAAAGTATCCTAAAATATTTCAACCCCTTTAAAATCTGTTGGCATTCATTGAAATTATTGACATCTCTTTCAAATGCTTTGGATTCTTTTCAAATGCCCTAAAATATTCCCAGTCTTTTTTTTCAAATTCCTTCAAATTATCAAAATAAACAAAAAATTCCGTGGAATCTTTTAAATTACTCCAGAATATTGCAAATCCTCTGAAATCAATTAAAGTACTGAAATTAAATGAAAAATCCTTGGAATCTTCAAGAAACCTCTAAAAGTTTCCAAATTCTTTACATATTTTTGAAATTCCTTCAAATTGTTGAAATCTCTTGGAAATACCTTGGATTCTTTTGAAATACCCTAAAATATTCCCAATCTTGAAAAATTCCTTAAAAAATCCTTTTGAATCAATTAAATGACTAAAATCGGTTAAAAATTCCTTGAAATCTGTTAAAATATCTTGAAATATTTCAAACCCTTTAAAATCTGTTGGCATTCATTGAAATTATTGACATCTCTTTCAAATGCTTTGGATTCTTTTCAAATGCCCTAAAATATTCCCACTCTTTTAAAATTCCTTCAAATTATCAAAATAAATAAAAAATTCCTTGGAATCTTTTAAATTACTCTAGAATATTGCAAATCCTCTGAAATCAATTAAAGTACTGAAATCAAAT
>CAKNYM010040831.1:2698-18110 GCA_932195095.1 Andricus curvator
GACATTAAATGTTCAATTATTTTCAAAGTATAAACTTAATTGTTACACGCCCCTTCATATGAGGCTTGGATTGATAAAACAATTCGTTAGAGCACTGCACAAAGAGAGTCAACGCTTTGCTTATTTAGATCATAAACCTGCTATTTCTCAAAATAAACTGAAAGAAGGTATTTTTTGTTACACAAATTCGCACCATAATAAAGGATGACCAATTCATGGCTACAATAAATGATGTTAGGGGCGGCTTGGGTCAGTTTCAACAAAGTTGCACAACAATTTCTAGGTAATCACAGGAGTGAAAATTATAGGGAAATAGTGTCTACAATGGTTGAAAACTTCAGAAAACTAGGTTGTTTGATGAACAAATAAGGCAAAAATCACAGTGAAGGAAAAAAATAAAGGCATTCAGTATGCTGATACTGATATTAAGTAATAAGATAACCCTATTTGGTGGGTTTGTTGCGAAGGGCATGGGTGAAACTCGATGTGCAGTCACCATGCCGTGGTGAGTTCTGAGTCGCGTTAAAGGCTTAAACCGAGCCAAGAGCTGCATGCCTTGGGGATTGTATTGTGTGTGTATATAATGATAATATAAATATTATACAAATGTATTATTGTAACACTATTATACGTGTTTATGTAAATGCAAGTAATGAGGTATAAGAACAGGTTTGTAAACACAATAACCAGAATTGAAAGCCTGTTTAGGTGCCTGTAGTTTCAAGCAACCCGTATTGAATCTGCGTTTCAGGTATAATTCGGCCTAAATTAACGTAAGTATAAACGCCTAAGTTGTTACAGCCTTATCACGTTCAAATAAAATAATAAAAATATGCTCTTACAAACCGTTTGAGAACGTAAAAAATTAGCACATTTTTACTATTAGAATTTAATAGTATACATTTTTATTTAAGTTAACAAAGTTTCTTATATTGAAAAAAAACGATTTTAATTACATAAATCTTTTGTTTACGAAAAAAAAAATGTTGATTCCATTGATATGCAATTTTTGTTATATGTTCGTATATATTTTTAGAATATTAGTTACTTTACAACAACTTACTATTCAAGTTCTGGGCGGACCTATAGAAATGGTTCATTTCTATCTTAAATTTACGAAAGTTAATAGTTTCGACATTTTTATTAAACAATTAGCTAATATCAATTAAAATAAAAAAATTCAATAAACACAGACTCTTGAGTTATTTATTATCGTTTAAATAACGTTGTTATAACATCGGAATGTCCGTGAACCCGACGTATATCATACTTAATATGAACGTAAAAACGCCTAAGTTGTTACGGCCTTATAACGTTCAAATAAAACAATAAAAATATGTTTTTACAAAATGTTTGAGGACGTAAAAAGATAGCACTTTTTTACTATTAGAATATAATCGCATACATTTTTATTCAAATTAACAAAGTTTGTTCGATTGAAAAAAAAATGATTTTACTCACATAAATCTTTTGTCCACAATAAAAAACTATTGATTCCCTTAATTTGCAATTTTTGTTGTATGTTATCTATTCAAGTTCTGGGCGGACCTATAAGAATGGTTCATTTCTATTGGTCCATTATTGGAATTCAATCGCATAAACTTTTATTAAAGTTAAAAAGTCTGTTCGATTGAGAAAAAAATTATTATAATCGAATCAATGTTTTTATTTGCAATAAAAAACTATTGGTTCCCTTATTATGCAATTTTTATTATATATTCTCGACGGACCTATAGAAATGGTTAACTTGACCAAAGCTCAAATCTGATTGGTCAGTTAGATTTTACCTGCTTCCATGCTTAAACTGTGATGCTTGAGTTCCAGTGGCGTAGCCAGGATTTAACAAAGGGGGGGGGGGGGGGTTCGCATGTCTGAACAGAAAATATGGTACTACTTACAGAAAAAAGTAGGGTAATGTAGTAAGACATACAATTTGTAAGTATAATATTTATTATTATTATATTATTCCTATTTGAACATTAATTTCATAAACGTTTATTTAATATTGCACTCAGTCTAATAATAACAATATTAATAATAATAGCATATAGAATAGCAGTATTTTGTATTTCAATGTTTTTAAGTATACAATAAATGATGCAGCAATATGAACTGCATTCGCTATGCGGCTAGTTCAGTGTTTAATTTTAGATTTTTATATCTAGGCGTCGCGGGTTTTTCATCATAAGATTTAAAATATCCTCAGGGTTCGGTGATTGATTTTGGTGTATATTCAATAAAGCCTCACCATTCAACCTTGTTTCTCCCTTCGAGTTTCGCAAGTAATTCTTTAAACGACGAAGAGTGGAAAAGGATCGTTCGTTGGTACAAGTTGATACTGGCAACGTTGCTAATATTTCCAGCAAAATACAAATATTTGGAAAAACACGAAAGTTACAAATTGATCGTGCTGTCGCTGCTGTTTTTGGTTTTTTCTCTTTTTAAAGTTTCGATAATTTTTTACACCAAAGTTCCAATTCTGCGTTCAATTGTTCTTCAGTGCCATTCAAGTCAATTTCGTAGAACTCAGTCAGCGCTTCATATTCTTTAAGTTGCTCTGGCAAAATACTCGAAGGGTCTGCTGGTAAAAGACATTGAAATCCCTTTAAAATCTCTTTATGCTGGAGATACTTTGACTCTATTTGATTGATGAAAGAATCTAGAAAAGGAACGAATATACTAACCCGATAGCAAAATATGGCGTATCTGCTGGAATGTTTGAGCGATTAGTTTGATGTGCCACAGTGCGCGGAATCTCAATAGGAAAAAAGTGCTTCGTAGCAAAACTGGAAGCAGATTCGAATATCTTTGAAAATTCGGAATCAGCTTCTAACCTCAATGATTTCATTTTATCCACGACATCATCGGCTATTTCAACTGCTTCTAATAACTCGAGAGTTGGCTGTTGCAGGACTTTGCATAAAATAACGCTGAAGGAAAAGATTTTTTTTAAACACGATAATGAAATGATAAATTCATCTTTCTTAATAGCGCACAAGAGTTGAGTAGGTACAGATGACGATTCCCTGTCTACCCAATTTGAGATTTCTGTCAGAGCTGGAATGATCGCATCGTACATTTCAGCCGCAGCACTCACCGAATCATACCTTGGGACCCAACGAGTTGCACAAAGTTTTTTAAGTTTCTCGCGCTTTGACAAAGGAGTTGCGATTTCAATGCAATTTTTCAAAACTTGCTGACGTTTCGGAGTATTGAAGAAAGTGTACAAACTTTGTACAGTTCCCATGCAATTCCTTATTGGAGATACGTTGCAGGCGTCAGATACTGCTAGATTGAGACAATGAGGAGCACAATGCACGTACAGAGCTAAGGGTAAAGTTTCTCTGACAGCAGCTTGTACACCGTTAAATTTCCCACTCATAGCAGTAGCTCCATCATAACCTTGACCGCGAGGTTTGCTTATATCTACACCAAACGAGAGTAAACTGTCCAAAATTATCTGAGCAATACCTCTTCCTGTCATGTCTAGAAGTGGAACGAACTGGAGAAAATGTTCATTTACTATACACTTATCACTATCAGAATAACGAACACACAAAGACAATTGTTCAATGCAAGCAATGACCTGTGTTTCATCCACAAGGATCACAAAACAGCTTGAAGCATTAACTTCTTTTACAATTTGATTGCGGATAACGACATTGCACGCATCAAAAATTTCATTTTGTATCGTAGGACTTATGTACTGCGCATTCTTACTACTACCTTCTAACATTTTTCTCAAATCATTATCGTGTCTACCGCGATAGCGCAAAAGAGCTCGAAAATTACCATCGTTATCGTCTGGTTCCTCGAATACGTCGTTGATGGGACCGGAATCTCTGTGACCTCGCAGAGGAAGACCCTGTCTTCCACAAAATATCACTGTTTCAATTATTGGTGCTAATTTCTTCCGGTTTTCTGATATTTGGCGTTTCTTTTCATTGTCCAATTGCACACCAATTCCTTCATTTTTTCCAGATATAAGGTCGCAGAGGCCTTCTGCATTCTCGATACTCTCTTTGTGATACTCATATTTCTCATGTTTAGAGAATCGTTCCGGTGCAGAGTTTACCTTCAAAAGTAAAAGTTCGATTAAATCTCTTCCTGCTTTAAATAATTCGTGCAAACAATATCTAGGTTTCGACCTAATTTTGAAGTTAACGCTACAATTACAAAGGATTATGAAGGTTGAACTTGTTTTTAAATGTTTCAATTTTTTATAATCAGCAAGTATTTGCTCAAAGATATATTTGATCTAATCGCATGTTTTGAGTTATATTGCAAGAAATTTGGATGAAAACAATATTATGATGGAGAAAATTATTCTTAAAATTATTCTTGTTAATAGTATAAACAAATGCATTATTCAGAAATTTTTCAACAGAATTTTTTTTTTCGATGTCAGTCCTTTAAATTAGAGACTTCATGATAATTTCAGCAAAATTAATAAGAAGTTGATAAATTTTAGGATTTTTTAAAACGAATTTAATCAATAAATGCAGTATTCGAGCATTTGGAGACGGAAATTTTCGTTTTTTTCAATGCTTGCCCTTTCAATTTGGAACTTCACGATAATTTTAGCAACACTTATAGTTAGTTGATTGATTTTATGTTTTTTTTTTAACAAATTGAATTAAACGAATATATTCTTCGGGCATTTGTCGACGGTCATATTCGTTTTTTCCCACGTCAGTCTTTTTACTTGCGAAGTCCATGGTAATTTCATCAACACTCATACTTATTTCATAAATCGTATGATTTTTTGAACAAATTTAATAAACAAATGCATTATTCGGGTATTTCACGAAGAAAAATATTATTTTTATTTTTCAATTTCAGTCCTTTCAATCTTTACTGATCCGCAAATAGTTCATCATAGACAAAAGTGGAAGATAAAGGTAATTATGCTCGATCCTGAAGAAGCAGCCTTATTAAAAGAATGAAAGTAATAAGAGACTAATACTAAAAGGACTGAATTTGAAAAAAACGTTTTTTCTCAAAAAATGCCCAAATAATGAATTTTTTTAATAAAAAAAATTTGCTGAAGGAAATCATAACATTTATCAACTAATTATGAATTTTGATGAAATTATCATTTTAAAAGGATTGACATTGAAAAAGAAAAGATTTTTTTTGTCGACAGATAACCGAATAATGCATTTGCTTATTAAATTTGTTTAGAAAACATCAAATTTACCAACTAAATATGAATGTTTCTGAAATTATCATTAAGTTCCCAAATAAAAAGAATGTCATTGAAAAAAACTAATTCTTCCGTCGACAAATGCCTGAATAATGCATTTATTTATTAAATTTGTTCTGAAAAATCATAAAATTATAAACCAATTAAGAATTTTTCGAAAATCATTATGAATGTCATAACTGACATAAAAAAAATTCATTTTTCTATCGACATTTGCCTGAATAATGGATTTGTTTATTAGATTTTTTTATAATATAACCAGAATGATCTTAAGAGGAATTTTATTTATATAATATTGTTTTCATTCAAACTTTTTGCAATATAACTTAAAAAACGTAAAATTATTGAAAAATATAGAAAACACACTTTCAATAAATAATTTGTTTATAAACTTTTTAAAATTATTATCATGATGAAATATCTATAAGTGATGTTACTCTATGAAACGTAGGCGATTGTAATAATTTCCCTATTATTTAAGAGCACCGGGAACGTTAAATAGAAAAAATTGCCATTTTTCGTCATATTTGTTTGTTCATAAAAAAACTGAAAAACTAAATAAAAAACAGGCTCGTCAAAACGCTAGGAAATTTTATCAGCTTTTTTCAAATTGTTTACACGTAAATCGGAAATTATTTGTGGGCTGTACTTATTTTGAACCAAAAAAGACATTTTTTCACACTGCGTGTTGTAGGGCCCATATAATTCCTTAAAAGATGCCCTACAAATATCTTTAGTGTATTTTTAGAAACGAAATTTTATTCAAGAATAATATTGCTGACAAAAATAAGAATTGCATAATTCTTTATTCAATATGTTTAACTAAAAACGTGCCAAAATGATGTATAGAGAGTCCTTCAAAGAATAACATGAGGTCTACAACATTAGGATTAAATCAGAATTGTAACTTTTATTTAAAACGGAAAAGTATAAGCATACGCTCTAAATAAAACGTTCCAATGACAAAAATGCACTAGGAAAAAAATCGCCAAGACCCAGGAATCGAAATTGTTAAGAATTTTTTCAGAAAACAGGGGTGAAAAATATCTTAGAAAATTATTGATTGAAATCCCCAGAAATTAAGAAGACTTTCTTGACCTCCAGAAATGTAAAAAAATTGAAACATGCGAAAATTTAAAAACTCTGTAAACAAGAAATTTTTTATATTCTTTCGAGCACGCGTAACTAAGATGCCTATCTATTGATTCTAAATTATACTATTTTAGGATCACAATACGCTACTTTTTCGCGATTTAGCAATTTCGAATTCCACATTTTTTTATTTTGAGATCCACCCTAATAACTATTGATAAATGAAAAATTTTAACCTTACATTTATTTCAAAAATTCGCCTTCAGTTCACTTCCAAAATTAGTTACGATTAGGTATAAGAATATTGTTCTCAATTTTATAAATCATGTTCATCAATGCTCATTTTTTAGCTTGAGATAACCAGTCAATGTATCCTTATTAAAAACACTGGTTCTTCATGATCATTTATAAAAATATTATTGAAAAATGAAAAAAAATCTGATATGAATGTTTCAGTGATATTTAAAAAATACTTCTTTCTATTTTGTTATTGATTAAAAAATTCAACAATTCCCATTCATCGCACATGGCGAAACATTTCCGCCAAATAAATTATTGAAGAGTAATAATATTGTGGTAATTACTGAACCAATATTAAATATATTAAAACTTACCTAAAGGTTATCTGCCAATACCACCACCTTTGGAGCTGAACAATGCACAAAATTTGCAAAAAGCTCCGTTTTTTTTCAGCAGAATATGCAAGCCACTGCCAACGAAAAAGCCACTTGTATTGAAAACGAAAATTTCTATTTCCTGATGAAGGAAAATTAAAATTTGGTCCTGGTGTCCACACGTTCTTCAAAATATCAATTTTTTTCTCCAAAGAAATTTCATTGACATTAAATGATCCAATATCATTGAGAAATACATGAGCGTTTGCATGATCATTTTCTGAATTTCCCAAATTTAAATTTTCCTCATTGATTGGTTGAGGGCGCGGTTTTTTTGTTACGTAGTTCCACATGGAAGTGCCAGCAGGTCGCTTGCATGACATTGTGTCGCGTAGAAATACAAACTGACGTTATTTTAATTTTTAAATATTGAGTATTGATATGTCCGCCTGGTTTGCTGGTGTTCACTCTACTGATCCTTCTCGACACATTCCCTATGACTGACAGTTCAAAAGTGGCTACTTGCAAGCAAACAGAACACTTTTCTGTTTTCCTTTAGAATCTATTTACCATAAATTACCTGCCGTTCATGCTCTTCTATAATCTGCGAGAAATTTTGGTTTCAGAGTTTAGGAAAATAATTTCCAAATGCTAATTTTTATTACGGTTTCATTATTTGAATATTTTCTATAGAAATATTTTCAGGCTTAAAGTTTATATTATTACGGTTCATATTTTGTGTTTCAGAAATGAATAGTTTTATGAAGGTTGTGCAGAATTTCTATTATGGTGACAGCTCATTACTTGCGACAGTGGGCGGGGAAGTAGTTTAGGCAGGTGTATCGGATAAACGGAGACCTGAGACGATTTATGAAAAGGAAGTAAATATGCCTCTTCCATCGTCAAGGGAGGGGTTTTAACACCCCCCCCCCCACCCCCTTGGCTACGCCACTGTTGAGTTCCACTTCCGTCTTCATTCGAAGTTTATTACTGTTAAGATCGTTACCTGATTTTCGAAGTGCACGTCTTGACCAGTTTGCTCGGCAGCAGACTGATATAAGGCAAGAAGAAGCTTACTTCGCTTAAAAGAATATTTTTGCTGATAGGGAAGTTTTCCAAAAAAACAATAATAAGGTAATTGATTTGAACTAATTTAAAAAATATTGAAAAAATATGTTTATATATGTAAATAATTATAATTTTTTTTTAATTTTCACAAATTTTTTGTAATAAAGTTAAACCTTTGATTGCATCTAAGGAAAAAATTCCAAAAATATCTTAGTAAGTTACCAAAATACTGTGGAAACTTATTTTAACAACGTATTTCAATAATATTGACATATTCATTTTCAACTCAAGCTAATTAGACCTCCTATTAGATACATAAATGCAACAGCTTTCGTGGTAATTATAGTTTCCATGCTCATAGAAATTTGGCGCCAAAAGTAACCGCATCTCTATGGAAATTTTCTCAATTTATTAGTATAATATGAGTACTGAAACTCATAAAATGGGAGTGTTTGACAAACCTTTTGCTCCTTTTTCAGGTATTGCTAAGCCTACTTTTCAGTATCCTCACAGATCCTGGCTTACCTGAACTCACCCGATCCTTTCCAGCAGGAGTCTTTTGTTCCGAAATATGTCAAAACTACAAAATTTGAAAATTCAAAGTTTTACATATACTAATGAAGCGCTCAAGTTAAAATCATGAAAATATACATTTTTCCCATATTTTTACCTGTTCTGCATATGCATATTTTTATAAGATTTTAATAGACCGAATTCATTTCAAATCGGGCAGGCAGTCCATGCTTAAGTCACAGAATTATATGTCACTTAGATTTGTTGTTTTCCAAAGGGAATAAGATGATACGTATCTTGTAATGCTTTGAAATTGATTTGAGTTCAAATTTCGAATGCCATATTTTTAAAGTTGTCCTAAAAATTTCTCAAAAGTTGACCTGGGAAACCTGGTAAAGTCTTATGATTTTTAAATCCGACTTGTAACAAACCTGCAAATTGTACTTTTTCCCTCTGTCTTCAAGACAATTTCCCGTTTTCTCGTTTTTAGCATAAATAAAAACTGAAATAATAGAACTCAATAAGAAAATTCAAATATTTGTTGAAAATTCGTCTTTCTGGTTTGAAAATTCATCTCTTGGGAATTCATCCTTGAGAAATTCTGCCAAGTGTAGAACATACCTGATCTGAAATGGATTCGGTCCAAAAATGTTTTATTTTCCGGCCACCCTACTATATTCATATTAATTTATTTAATTTTGTTCCGTAATCTGTCGTATGCTATAATTAATATGCGTTTTTCATGTATTTTTAGAATGTACCTTTGTCGATTCTGCAATCATCAATCTAATAAATTGATGAGTCATATACATCACCATAAATACCATACAAGTTTAACACAAGATTTTCACTGTGGGTATAATGGTTGTACAAAATACTTTAAAAATGAAAAAGCATTCAAAGTTCATTTGAAATGTTGCAATAATCTGATATATAATAGAAAAATAGAGTGGGTAGAGCAATTTTGTACACTAAGTGCCTAAGGTTCATTTATTTACGAAATAAATTTGTGAAAACAAGAAGTATATAATTATAAAAATTTTATAAAACATTTAAAGTCACACATTCGAGAAAACATGAATGTTAAATGTCCATTTCAAAAATGTAATAAAGCATATAAAAATATTAGCTCATTTACAGGGCATATATCTAGATATCACAGAAGGTTTTTAACTGACAGTGATGAATTAAACGAGCAAGCCGCAAAATTTGAGGCGGAGGCATCACAATTGCAAACGGTTAATGCAGTAGATCTTGAAAATTTTGAACCTAATTTTAATCCTGATGAGCCAAGTAAGGAAAAAAGTGAGGTTCAAGAAGAAAGCGAAAATGATTTGTTTCTATCTAATTTAGAATTTTTGTACTTGAAGCTGGAAAGTCAATTCCTAATACCTGCAAACACTATTCAGTACCTCATATCTGAAATAGAAAATATTCACATACAAGGCTTAGATATTTATTAACAAAAATTGCGAGTATTTCTCCTAAATGAAGGTATTTTACCTGATAAAATGGATCCGATATTAAACGAATTAATTACGGCTGACCCTTTTCTTAAAAATAATCAAAAACTCAACAGTCAATATAAGAGAAAAACCTATTTTAAGACGAAAAATGCATATAATGAAACAGAACAAGTATCTTTAGGTGAAGAAGAATATTTCTATTACATTCCAATTGCAGAAACTTTGAAAAGTTTATATATATCTTTGCAACATCACTTTGATACAGTTAAACAAGTAAGTGATCCGAATGTACTCCGAGACTTTACAGATGGTGAAGCTTTTTAAAAAAAAACAAGTATTTTCAAATGCATCCAGAAGCTTTCAAAATATATTTATTTCAACATAGTTTCGATATTGTAAATCCATTAGGAGCTGCTAAAACGAAACATGAAATTTTAGCAGTGTATATGTGTTTAGGAAATTTGCCACCCTATAAACGAGCTCATATCAACTCAATACAATTAGTTGCTCTTTGTAAAGAAAAAGTATTTGATCGTGAAAAAGTTTATGGACGAATAGTTGAAGATTTAAAAGTAATTGAACAAGTAGGAGTAGAGATTTCTACGAATAAATTTAGACTTGGTGGCCTGATGTTTATTACCGGAGATAATCTGGGCTTAATTGATCGTGATGAATTCACTAAAAAAGGAAAAAATTGTGAACAATGTGTTAGCGACATCGAGGTTCAAATTCTAGTAATTGTGAAATCAAATTCAATTCTTGCTTCAATGAACTGCAAAGTTATCATGTTTGCTCTCCTGGTCTACCTCTATGTTTAGGACATTACTTGATGGAAGGTGTTGTGGCCTATGATCTTGCACTTTTCATTTGTTATTTGGTCAAGAATAAGTGGTTTAATTATTCAGAACTCAATTCTACGATTCAAAATTTTCCCTACTCCAAGGGAGATGCACGTGATAAACCAGTAAAAATACCAGGTTATTGTGACAAAATTCCTGGTGGAGCTTGGCAACTTCGAGCGCTCCTTAATCTCATGCCTTTAATGATTGGAGACAAAGTAAAAGACTTTGATGATCATGTGTGGCATTGCATTATTTTGCTCATTGAAATAGCCGAAATTGTTTGTGCACCAAGCATACATCGCTGCTATTTGCCTTATTTACAATTTGTCATAAATGAGTACATTTCTTTAAGAATTCAGTCATTTAAAACAAATTTACGTCCAAAACATCATTATTTATCACACTATCCCTATCTCATTATTCAATTTGGGCCATTAGTGAAAGCTTGTACACTAAGATTCGAAAGTAAACACACTTACTTAAAAAGAATCGTTCGATTTGACAAAACTTCATAAACGTCACAAAATCTATGAGTAAAAAACATGAACTTTTTCAAAGCTTACTGCGATCAGGATCGGCTTCCGTTTTCGGTACCGATCGAGAGTTACTCTTTTGTGTCAAGTGTTGGTTTTTTGGCTTTGGTGAAGGGAATCAGCGTGTGTGGATGCAGAAAGGGCAGTGAGTGAGGAGATCAGGGGTAAAGGAAGAAGGGTGAGTGAAGGCAAGGGTGTAAAGTGTGAAAGTAAGTTGTGAAAAAGGGAAATTGGAGCGCGTGAGTTTTGAGGTTAGGAGTAGAAAACTAGTTGCGGGGTAAGGGGTAGGCGAGTAAAGAGCGGGAAACGTCGCGGAATACTGGGCAAGATAGGATACTAGGATGCCGACGGTACGAAGCCCACAATCGGGCGCCAGAGGGCAGGTAAATGATGAAACAAGAGGTGAGGTGGTTGAGAGCGCGGTTAGTGGGGAGAAGGGGGATGTTGACAGTAGCTGTGAAGAGACGTTAGAGACGCCGACCAGGGTTTCGACGCCAGAGCGAAGGGATTCAGGTACGGGCCATCAACGCGGGAGGCCCTCTAACCTACAGCGGCTTAACAAGCTAGGCAGCGCGGGTTCGAATAGGAGTTTGGACGAATGGCGAAAAAAAGTGAGCGCGACTAGTAGTGAAGGGGAAGAAGAAAGAAAAAGAGAGGAAGGGGACGATGTAGAAAGGGACAAGGAAAGCAAGAAGATTAGGACTAAACTCACTAAACGAAAAACACCAGAAAGAGATAGGGGGGACGGAGGAATTTTTGAAAAATTAGAGGCTCTCATAAAAGGGTTCAGAGAGGAAACAAGGAAGAGACTAGATGATATGAATAGGGATATGAATAGGCAGGAGAAAGACGTAAGGGGGGAAGTGAGAAAAGTAAGAGAAAAGTGGGAAGAGTGGGATAAACTCTGGAAAGAGGAGAAGGACAAGGTATGGGGTAATTTAGAGAGTATAGAGAATAGACAGAAAGAGGATGACAAAAAGAGAA
This sequence comes from Andricus curvator, assembly GCA_932195095.1. Lineage (NCBI taxonomy): Eukaryota > Metazoa > Arthropoda > Insecta > Hymenoptera > Cynipidae > Andricus > Andricus curvator. The sequence goes on from CAKNYM010040831.1 coordinate 15,017, forward strand.
ATAGTCAGATAAAACAGCTGGAAGAAAGGGTAAACAACTTAGAAATGAGGAATGAGCATATGGGGAAAGAAACAGAGGGTGCGGAAATAGGAGAAGGGAGTAGTAGGAACGTGCAAAATGAGAATGAAAGATTAAAGAAGAGACTAAGTGACATTGAAAGGAGATTGGAAGGGGAAGAAAGGGCAAAGAGAAAAAATAACATAGTAGTTAAGGGATTGACAGTAGAGAGTGAAAAAGGGGAAGTGGAAATCAAAAATCTTTTGAGAGATATTGGAGTTCAGGTAAGGGTAGAAGGAGTTAAGAGAATAGGCGGGACGAAGGAAGGAAAAGAAGGAATGTTTATAGTAAAAGTAGGGAGTGAGGACGAAAAAAAGAAAATTATGGAGAACAAAAAATTATTGAAAGGAAGTAGGGAAAGAATTGAAGAGGATTTGACTTGGAGGGAGAGGAAAAGGAGATGGCAGATAGAGCAGAGGGCATGGGTTGAGAGGAAAAAGGGGCGCATGGTATGGGTAGGGAGAGACAGATTATGGATAAATGGGGAGGAATGGTTCTGGGACGAGGAATTAGAAGAAATAAGGGAAAAGGGAAAAAGAGTTGAGAAAGGTAGAAAAAAGGAAGATGCAAAAGAGGTTAGAGATCAAACAGAGGGGTTTCCAAAAAGCAAGGCGGAAGAAAAGTGAGAAGGATAGGTGAGGGTAGGGAGGAGAAAAACGTGAAAATAGCTTTCTGAAATGTTTCAGGCTTGAAGAACAAGAATGAAGGTTTTTTGCGGGAGTTAGAAAAGTGGGATGTGATTATGATGAGTGAAACCTGGGTCGATGAGAAGGATTGGAAGGGGGTGAAAAGGAGGTTACCTAAAGGTTATGTGTGGACAATGCAAGAAGCAAGAAAGGAACACGTTAAAGGTAGAGGGATGGGCGGCATGGTCTCAGGGGTGAGAAAAGAATTGTCAATAAAAGGAAAAATAGAGGAGGACAGGGAGGAAAAGGATGGTATAATGGTAAGAAGGATAATAAGTGGAAAAGTCAAAATAGCGGTGGTTTGTGTATATAGAAGAAGAGGGGAAGAGGAAGGTTGGAGAGTAATAAGGAGATGGATGGAGGAAAAGAAGGAAGAGTTGGTTTTGATAGGAGGTGACTTGAATGCCTGGACTGGCGAGCAAGGGGGAGGGACTTGGGATGAAGAAAAGGAAACCTACATAAGGAGCTCCAAACATAGAGAGATAGACCGGGAGGGGAGGAGGTTACTAGACGTAATAGGAGAAACAGGATGGTTTATTTGTAATGGCAACATGAAAGGAGATGAAAAAGGAGAGATCACATTTATAGGTAAGGGAGAAACAGTAATAGACTACATCCTGGCGGAAGAAAGAATGAGGAATATGATAGGCAGTATGAATGTGGGGAATGAGATAGGGTCTGAGCACTTCCCAGTAATAGCTACACTGAAAGGTGGCGTCCATAAGCGCGGCACAGGGAGAAAGGAAAGAGGGGGAGAAAGGAACACGAAAATGGGAGTCTGGGGGGTAGATAAATTAAAAGAGTTTAAACAAAAAATGGAAACGCAGAATGTTAGGTATGAAAAGGAGGAGGGAGTAGACTCGTTAATTGAAAGGTTGAAAGGGTCGATTGAGAAGGTAAGGGATGAGGTAGGTACAAAAGAAGGAAGAGAAGAGGGAAAGAGAGGCTGGTGGGACGAGGAGTGCAGGGAGAGTAAAGAGAGAATGAAAGAGTGTGTAAGAAAATGGAGGAAAGGAGAAATATAGAAGGCGGAGTACAACAGGAGAAAAAGAGAACATGAAAGGATGCTGGAAAGGAAAAAGCAAAAGGGAAAGGAAAAATACAAGGTAGAAGTAGAAAAAGCGATCAAAGAAGGTAGGGTCTGGGATGTGATAAATAGGGAAAGAAGAGGAAGGAAGGGCGTGAATGAAGAAATAGAAATGGGCGAGTGGACGGATTATTTTAAGGGTCTGTTAGGGGGAGAACAAAATAGGATGAAAGGGGAGAATAGAAGGATAGTCCAGGGAGAAATGGAGGAAGGGAACGAAATAACAAGAGAAGAAGTGGATCAGGCGATAGATAGACTGAAAAGAAACAAGGCTACAGGAGAGGATGGTATGGAGAACGAAGCAATAAAGTATGGAGGAGAAGGGATTAGAGAAGGGATGTGGAAGATCTGCAACAAGGTCTGGAAAGGAGAAGGGTGGCCGGAGGAGTGGATGACAGGGCTGGTGGTACCGCTTGTCAAGAAAGGGGATGGTAAGAAGGTAGAAGAGTACAGAGGGATCACTCTCATGCCAGTGGGTTATAAAATATACGCAGAAATTCTAAGAAAAAGGTTAGAGAATCAGATAGAAGAGAAACAAAGTATTGCACACAATCAGACGGGATTTAGAAAAGGGATGGGGACAATAGATAACATTTACGTACTCAACTACTTGGTTAACAGAAACTTAGGGAGAAAAAGAGGGAAATTAGTCGCATTGTTCGTAGATTTTAAAGCAGCTTTTGACTCAGTGAATAGAAAAGTGCTATGGCAGGCAATGAAAGAGAGGGGAATAGAAGAAGGGTTGGTGGAGAGGATAAAGGAAATTTTTACTGAAACCAAGATTAGGGTGAAGATAGGGGGAAAAAGGGGGAGGTTTTCTGGACAGGAAGAGGTCTAAGGCAAGGGTGCCCGTTGAGTCCGCTACTATTTAATATGCTGCTGGCAGATTTAGAGGAGAAGCTAAAGGAGAAAGGGAAAGGGGGGACGATTTTGGGTAATAGCAAACTATATTCTCTAGCATACGCGGACGACGTAGTTCTATTAGCAGACGATGAGATGGGGATGAACCTAATGATAAGAATTTTCGAAGAGTATGTGGGAACAAAAGAACTGACGGTGAACGTAGGGAAGACCAAGGTGATGTGCTTCAGAAATAGAAAGTCCAAAATAGGTTACGTTTGGAAGATGAACGGACAAACAGTGGAAAGTGTGGAGGAGTTCTGTTACTTAGGTTTTTGGTTTGAGGCAGGAGGGGGAAATGATGTACAGGTGAGGACAAGAATCGAATGTGCGAGTAAAGTAATGGGCCAAGTATGGGGTATAG
>CAKNYM010040832.1:0-16868 GCA_932195095.1 Andricus curvator
TTTTTTCTGGAGCAAAAGAAAAACATCTTGTAAGATGCCGAGCCGACTATGTCTGCTCGGAAATACACTGACGAACTCAACAGAATTGTTATTTTACTACTAATATATAAGTATGAGAACTATAGATTTTTTACATGTTGTTAATAAGGCTATTTGCAATATCTGCACAAAAATTGACATTATTGAGATTTTTTTCTGAACCAAAAAGACCACTTGTAGGATGCCGAACCAACCACGTCTACCAGGAAATACACTGACGAACTCAACAGAATTGTTATTTTACCACTAATATATAAGTCTGAGAATTTTAGATTTTTTACATGTTGTTAATTAGACTATTTGCAATATCGGTACAAAAATCGACATGATTGAGATTTTTTCTGGAGCAAAAGAAAAGCATCTTGTAAGATGCCGAGCCGACTATGTCTACTCGGAAATACACTGACGAACTCAACAGAATTGTTATTTTACTACTAATATATAAGTACGAGAACTATAGATTTTTTACATGTTGTTAATAAGGCTATTTGCAATATCTGCACAAAAATCGACGTCATTGAGATTTTTTTCTGAACCAAAAAGACCACTTGTAGGATGCCGAACCAACCAAGTCTACTAGGAAATGCACTGACAAACTCAACAGAATTGTTATTTTACCACTAATATTTAAGTCTGAGAACTTCAGATTTTTTACATGTTGTTAATAAGGCTTTTTGCAATATCTGCACAAAAATCGACATTATGGAGATTTGTTTCTGGAGCAAAAAAAAAAAAAAACAACTTGTAGGATGCCGAACCAACCAAGTCTACTAGTAAATACACTGGCGAACTCAACAGAATTGTTATTTTACTACTAATATATAAGTCTGAGAACTTTAGATTTTTTATATGTTGTTAATTAGACTATTTGCAATATCTGTACAAAAATTAATTCGTATTGATCAAATCGTACTTGATTAAGCCACCTAGGTTCAAATATTATATTGTTTGGAATAATTTTTTTAGTAGAATAATACATTGTTTTCGACATATCATTTTTTGAAAAAATAATTAAAAAATAATTTGTGATTAAATTTTAGTTCAAATCAATTTCCAATTTTAACGTAGTAATAATTTTTGCAACCTTTTCACATTGATATTTGTAGAGATTACTACCATTTCAGGAAAAAAAATATATATATTTTCTAATTTTTTTTTCAGATTTTCAACAACAATAAAATCTACCATACTACTATGATATCTCGATCTTTGATATTACAGGGATCACAGCGTAAAAGGAGCTAAAAAAGGGGAAATAGGGTGGTTTTCGCACGAAAAAGGGGAAGATAGGGGAAAGATTAAACATTTATTTTGATATGTCGAAAAGAAGAAACAACCTTTTCGTAAGAAATGTTACATTTTTAAATAATTTTTAATGATTTTGCAATGATTTCTGCCATTAAAGATTTATTTTTAAAAATTGGATATACTTAGATCGTTGGAAATCCATCCAGAGTGATATAAAAAAGTCCGGGAAATAATAAAATTAGTTAAATACACCATTTTGATATGTTCAACATCGTTCTCATAAATATTTCTTTCCAAGATTTGTCATTTCATCGTTACTATTATTAATACTTTCAATCTAAATTTAAAACTAAACTCTTCACTGTAGCGAAGTTTGAGCTGAGGGATAACAATTGAGTGTCCGCACGCAATAAGGGCACATAGAATTTTCTCGTGCGAAAACGAAGTCCCCTGGAGGCTTTCAACAAAATTTTCGAATTTTGATTTTTAGAGGACGTATCTGGATGTGAAATTTTATTGCGCATCTTTTTTCCTCTAGATAAAAAGTTGTAGCTTTTTTAGTTTACAAATTAAAGCCGAAAAACTGACTTTTAAAAAAAATCAATTTTAATCCGTTTTTCACTTCAACTCGCGCTCCGTTCGTCAGTTTTGGGAATTTTTCAATACAATTCACAGAGAATGCGCTTTAGGGTATCGATCGACTGATAGAGTAAGAGAAATTCAAAAAAAAATTTTGTTTAATTGTTAATAATTTTTTGCTGACGCTCAGCGTGAATCGGATTTTTGTAACTTCCAGCGTTTCGTTTATCGAGGGAATTTTGAGCAAGAAAAGACTTCTCGCGACAAAAATGCGGAGAAAACTGTGATAAAGTTTTTGGGAAAGTTTCGGATCAAAATATTCAATAGTTTGGGAGTAGTTATGATTTTAGTTTATGTCAGCGCTGGAGCTTTCGAGTGTACTATAGGACTCTGGGGCTTGCCGCCGAGACACGTTCTCGCGCTAGTAAGTTTTTGCTTACATTGCGATTTTAATTAAATTTTTTAGTGAATAACAATTCAATGAAAGTAAGTTGATAAAAAATTCATGAATTTGATTAATTTGTTAATGTATTTTTGCGGTTTATTTAGATTTAACCGTAAGATACATACTCTAATGTACACCTAATGTTTATACTTCCATTCGGTTTAACTTTGGAGCGACCTTGAACATTCGCTTTGTAAACAAACCTATGCGCACGCTAAATTAAAATAGATCATTGAGTCCTTAACTCTTCACTGGATATTGCACATCTGAGTGTAAAAATTAGATTAAATCTAATTTGTATATGTTCTTCTAAATAAAAATGATTAATTAAAAAAGTAGCGATTTTTCGTTTTATATTAAAATGGAAAATATACCGCAAGCTTTTCGAGGTAGAAAATGAAACAGAGATGCAAGTAAATGGGCGCGAAATGTAACAAAAACTTGCAAAAACAAGGTAAAAATTTGAATAATATTTCTATTTAAATTAGGAATTACTATTATTATATCAACTCCCAATAAATGAAGTGAAAGAAAATTTCTACGTCGTATCTTGCATAGCAAAACTTTCTGTGGAATTATTTTAATTGAAACATTAATAGAGAACATAATATATTAGGTTTTTGAAATTTATACAATTAATTGAATAAATAATTTTTATTACTAGAATTTTATAGAATTAAATTATACACAAGGAAAAAAGTAATGTACAAACCTTATAATTTTCTAGCTGTTTTTGCGTAAAAATTTAAAAATATTCAAAATCAATCATTAGCGCGAGAACGTGTCACGGCGGCAAGCCCCAGCGTCCTATAGTACACTCGAAAGCTCCAGCACTGACATAAACTAAAATCATAACTACTCCTAAACTATTAAATATTTTGATCTGAAACTTTCCCAAAAACTTTATCACAGTTTTCTCCGCATTTTTGTCGCGAGAAGTCTTTCCTTGCTCAAAATTCCCTTGATAAACGAAACGCTGGAAGTTACAAAAGTCCGATTCACGCTGAGCGTCAGAAAAAAATTATTAACAATTGAACAAAATTTTTTTTTGAATTTTTCGTACTCCATGAGTCGATCGATACCCTAAAGCGCATTCTCTGAAAATTGTATTGAAAAATTCCCAAAACTGACGAACGGAGCGCGAGTTGAAGTGAAAAACGGATTAAAATTGATTTTTTTTAAAAGTCAGTTTTTCGGCTTTAATTTGTAAACTAAAAAAGCTACAACTTTTTATCTAGAGGAAAAAAGATGCGAAATAAAATTTCACATCCAGATATGTCCTTTAAAAATCAAAATTCAAAAATTTTGTTGAAAGCCTCCAGGGGACTTTGTTTTCGCACGAGAAAATTTTATCTGCCCTTATTGCATCCGGACACTCAATTTGTGGGTCGGCATCCAAAACAAGTAAAGAAAAAAATTTGAAATCGGTTAATATCTTCTGTTCTCTTTCTTAAATTTACAATTAAAAATTTTTTTTTTTAATTACAAAAGATTTGCCTTATTTAAAATTTTAATGTAAATATACAAAAACATGTTTTTTGGATTGATTCGAACCTGAAATTGAGTCATCTTGAACCAAAGAAACATGTTATTATTTTTTATCCACGGGAAGCAGTTTTTTCGTGGTGTTCATGACGTTCGAAAATGGCAAAAAATATATAAAATCCCAAAAACCCTAATTCACGAAAAACATTTTTTTTCGTGAAAAGCAAAATAAAAGAATGTTTCTTTGGTTCAAGCTGATTTTCGAACAAAATAGTGGGTGACGGACAACTTTGCACGTGCCCAACTGTGCACGTCGATGGCCGGACGGACAACTGTGCACGTCTATCTGTGCACGCCCAAGACCAGAGGAGCCCATCTGTGCACGTCCAAATTTCCACGTGCACAGTTGTCACTTGGACAACTGTGCACGTGCACAGATGGGCTCATGTGGACTTGGACGTGCATAGATATCACTTTCCTAACTGTGCACGTGCACAGTTGTCACTTGCCCAACTGTGCACGTGCACAGATGTCCCTTGCCCAACTGTGCACGTGCACAGATGTCACTTGCCCAACTGTACACGTGCAGATATGGAACTTGCCTAACTGTGCACGTGCACAGATGTCAGTTGCCCAACTGTGCACGTTTATGTCCTTACGTAAGGGTTTATACGAGGGTGATCCTTTATATCTACGTATAATAAATTTTTAACAGTTAAAATTCCAAATTATTATAAATATAAGAAAATCTTTCTTCAAATTTATTTTGCTTCCTCATAGAGAAAGCTTTGTAATAGTTACATTTTCGAAAAAACTTTAATTAATTTAATTTAACTTGCGCCAGTTGACAAATGTCTAATACAATGTTCTGAAGCTTGTATTAGATATTCACATTTTGTGTGTGTGTGTTGATGCTACACTTTTTTGTGAACATGATAACTTGAGAATAGTTGCAGATAAATTGATAAAATTCGTACGGCTTATTTTTACCACTAATAACTTAAATCAGACACAAGGATTTCAAAAAATGTTAATTGCATTTTTAGCACGTTTTTACTACTTGAAAAATTGTTTTTTATAGTTCAAACTTTTTTTCATTATCATAATTCACAGTTAATGCATGCAAACAGAATATTCCTTGACTCGGAACAAATCCATTGTTCTATAATATTAATATATTTCATTGAAGATTAAGAACATTTTAATCAGTTATAATATTGGAAAAATTGAGATTTACAATTTTATTGAAATAATTAATCCTTATTCTTTAAGGAAGCAAATTATCTATTTGCTATTTCATCATGACGAGGAAGCAGAGTGCTCATGATATGAGCCCCAACAAATATAGACTCCGGTAAAACGCCCAAAATCGAATTCACAGCTAGTTTTAATACTCTCATCTTAATAAGCCCTACACTGTCAAAAATGTTTGGAATTCTCCAACACTTCTACAATACAAGAGTAAGGTAAAATTGCAAACACGGTATTGGAATGACGAAATTGCAATACATGTATTGTAAGTAAATCGTGAAGTCACCGTTGAGCATTCCAATACATGTATTGTAGCGTTTAAAAGTCGAAAATTGTGCACAAGGGATTCACGGAGTTAATGGAATTCAGGGAATTCGCGGAATTCATGAAACTTAAGGAATTCACGAAATTTATGGAATTCACGGATTTCACGGACTTCACGGGATTCACGGAATTCGCGGAATTAATGGAATTCGCGGTATTAATGGAATTCGAGGAATTAATGGAATTCACGGAATTCATTCATAGCCAACGGTCATGCCACGCTGAAAAAACCAGTTCTCGTCAGATCACTGAAGTTAAGCAGCGTTGGGCGCGGTTAGTACTTGGATGGGTGACCAATGGAGATTACTGTGTGCTGTTGGCATATTATGGGTGTGGTGAGCCCAAACTTGTAGTTATTTATAACTACAAGAAAACTATCCACCTAGAAACACTACCCGAATCGAATAGTGTCACGCCTACCCTGAAAGGGAAATGGCTTAATGGTATACATGAAATTTAAGGAATTCAAGAAATTTATGGAATTCACGGAATTCATAAAATTCACGGAATTCGTGGAATTCATGGAGTTCATGGAATTCACGGAATTCATGGAATTCACGGAATTGAGAGAATCCAAAGAATTTAGAGAATTGAAGGGATTCAAGGAATTCATAGATTTTAAGAAATTTTGAGAATTGAGGGTATTAAGAGAATTTAAGGAATTCAGAGAATGCCAGGCATTCCATGAAATCTATGAAAACAAACAATTCAAAATCCTTAGAATTTACAGAATGGTTTTCACTCCTGAAATTCTCAAAATTCCTTGAATTCGTTGAATTCCTTGAATTCTTTGAATTCGTTGAATTCCTTGAATTCGTTGACTTCCTTGAATTCGTTGAATTCCTTGAATTCCCTGAATTCTCTAAATTCCTTGAATTCTCTGAATGCCCTGAATTTGCTGAATGCCTCGAATTCTCTGATTCCCTTGAATTCTCACGGGATTTTCAAAATTTTGCACATGTCCAAACTCTTTCTCCAATATGTTCTTTAGAATTATAAATTTTCTGGCTATAGTCTAAGAAAGGTTATTATCTAACAATCGAACTTTAGGCTGCAAAATATTATTTAACTAGCAAATATCGATTTAAACCAATTTTAATAGGTTTCTGAAACTTAACTTTGGAGTGATGGGTACGGTTTTGATATTTGGAACCAATTATGAATTTTGATTCGAAAAAGCACTTAGAACTAGGCCAATTTATGTGAAATGATGAATAGAGAGAATTAGTAAGTTTTTATTTGTTTTTATGCAAGTTAAACTCTGGAATCCGTCGAACCTTAAACATTTTTGACCTATTTTTGACCCATGCTTGAGCAACGGAACTTTTTTTCACGCGGGACATAATACCTCATTTTTGCACTTATGGAGTTTTTTTCGAGACCCTATAAAAATTGCTTATGGGGTGATGAAAATTGCTTATAAATAACGATTCTACCACAAATTCCCAACAAGGCCTTTTTCCAGAGGAAATACACGTGAAACTTTATGAGCTTTGAACAACCCCTGGAAATCAATAGATTTTAAAATTAAAAAAAAATACATGCTTGCTTTTTTTGGCATTCGAACAAATCTGGAGGGTGAGACGAAGAAAATTTGAAGAAAAAAAATGTGTACCACACAAATAAATGAAACTTTATATTTCACTAACCAATCACTAAGACAAATGTGTAACCGGTCATTACACATCATCACATAAACAACAGTAAAACTTTGATAAAAGTTATTGAAAATTTTTTTTTCAACTTCACTTTTTGTTACATCATAAGAAAATACATCAAATAAATAAACGAATTTGTGAAATCAAAGACAGATAAGTAACTTGAAAAAAAAATACCTACCGAGTAGGCACGGTAGTTAGTAGTAAGACCCACTGGGAGACTCAAAGAAGCTTAATAAGATAAAAGTATTAAAATTAAATAGTACATTTCGTGACTAATGCGGACTGACGGCCTTTTTGAAACGAGCGCAATGTTTTTGTAACGAGTCGTAGGTAAGGGCGTATAATTATACGTAGATATAAAGGACTACCTGCGTATTAACCCTTACGTCCGGACATAAACGTGCACAGTTGGGCAAGAGACATCTGTGCATGTGCACAGTTGGACAAGGGACATCTGTGCACGTGCACAGTTGGACAAGGGTGCACAGTTAGGAAAGTGACATCTGTGCACGTCCAAGTCCACAGGAGCCCATCTGTGCACGTCTAAATTTCGACGTGCACAGTTGTCCAAGTACCATCTGTGCACGTGCACAGTTGTCCAAGTGACGACTTTGCACGTGCACCGATGGCACGTGCTCAGTTGGCACGTGCACAGTTGTCCATCTGGCCATCGACGTGCACAGTTGGGCACGTGCAAAGTTGCTACGTGCAAAGTTGACTCCATCCCCAAAATAGTTGAATTGTTGAATTAAGAACATCAGATTTTAACCAAAAATCGAATAGTTACATTTTCGTTTCAAAAACTTAATTTTCAATTGAAAAAACTGAATTTTCTCCCAATTGTTGAATTTTGAAGCCTTAAAGAAGAATTTTCTACAATGCAGTTGATTTTTCAACACGAAAATATGAATTAATAATTAAAAAGTTAATTTTCAAACAAACATTAAAATTTTTAGTTAAAAAACCTAGTTTTTAACAAACAAGAAAAAACTTTAACTAAAATGATGAATTGTTAACTAAGAAATGAATTTTTAACAAAGTAGTTCAAAATTCGACCAATTAGTTGAATTCTCTACCGAACTATTCAATTTTCCAGAGAAAATTCAAATTTTCTACAAAACAGTTGAATCTTTAATCCGAAAAAACGAATTTTCAACAAGAGTTGAGTTTTCAACCAAAAAAGATTTTTTAGCCGATAAAGAAAAAAAATGGTATTCAAAATGTCGAATTTTAAAGCAAGAAGATGATTTTTCTACAAAAAAAGGACGAATTTTAACAGATTACATAAATTTTTAACCAAATATTTCAATTTTCAAAATAAGAAACATCAACTTTGAACCAAAAATGGAATTGCTACATTTTCATTTCAAGAAACTAATTTTCAAATTAAAAAACCAATTTTCTACCAAATTATTGAATTTTTGTGCCAAAAAAAGTACTTTCTACAATACACTCGAATTTTCAACTCAAAAATATAAGCTTTCCATACAAAAAATAACTTTCAATCAAAAATTGCAACGAAATTTGAACTTGCAACCAAATAGTTGAATTTCCGATTAAAAAAGATAAATTTTTAAACACAAATGGAATAGTTCAATTGTGAGTTTAAAAAAATTAATTTTCGCCAAAAAAAAGTTTCAACAATAGTTAAATTTTCAAGTACAGATTAAAAAAAAATTAAAAATTGCTCAAGTTAGAACATTCAAAATTGCAGTTGATGAATTTGGAATATTCCATTTTTTAATTAGGTATTTAACTTTGTACATTGCAACTAAAATGTATTAATCTTCTAATACTTATTTAAAAAATACTATGTATTCTGTAACTGTTCCAATTTTATATTGGATAATAACTTCTGTCTCCAGTTTTCACATTTTCAACTTGCTTTAAAATGTTTCATCTTCAAGCTTTTTTAAGAGTATTTATTTTTAATGGTCTGCACTTGGAACGTGTACCTTATTTATACATAAGTAATTTATTTAAGTGCTATAATTGCTTTAATTATTATTCAATAATGGATACAATTTCAAATATCGTATATTTAAAGAGAAAAGGGAAAAAGGGGGAAGTTTTTTGAGAATGGGGGGGGGGAAAGGGGAATTTCAAGAAAAAAAGGGGAAACTAAGAAAAACAGGGGAAACTAAGAAAAACAGGGGAAGACTGTGCACCCTGATATTAATTTCTCGGAACCGAATATTTTTTGTTTGTTTTAAACAGTTTTTATTCTAATTCAGCATCCCCATATCTCATGAGAAAAATTTTATTTGTGCAACAAATTTAAATTTGAATCACTATTCAACGTTTGTCTCATCTTAAAATAGTGATTTCGATTTTCCATTTGATATATTATTGAGATGTTTAAACTTTTTTTTATTTATATATCACTTATGTAAGTGAATGTTGCGTTTTAAATAAAGTGAGATGATAATAAAATCAAATAAAAATTCCAAAACGACTTTAAGTAAACATTTATTATCATTTCTTAGCTGGCCATGTTTTTCTCAGAGAAACCGCTTGACCGAGAGTTTGTCAGAAAAATCTAAGCGGTTCCGCAGCTCACTTGACTAATGCGTGCGCTAGAGTTAGGTTTTAGGACAGGTTTTAGGTAGTTAGGTAGGGTTCGATTCCCCAGCGGGGGCGATTTTTCAAAGCGTTTGAGCGTGCGATCATATGTGTAAGTCTCTGTGCATGCAATTATGTAAGAATAATCGTAAATTAAGTGCAGTAATCATATATAAAATAATTTTTTCCTTTTCAAATCGATCGACATTTTACATAATTTTTGTTGTCGAAAGTTTCGAGCTAATCTATTTATAAATCGTGTATAGAATGCGTGCAGTGCATATATACATATATGCGTTACAATGCGAAATCGGCAAATTTACTCTTCACAGAAGTAAGGCATACTACACGAAATAGTAACTCTTATTCTCCTGAGTGTGGGCGGTTACCAAGTGGTGCAGTGCATCCTACTATTTGAAATTGTTCATCCTACTCTTTTAAAAAGTCAGTTTAACTCACCTGAACACAAAATAGTAATTTAAAAAAAATTCACGACGAAAAGCTGCGCTTCAATTTAAAATAGTTAGAACTACTGGTTTAGAGAGGTCTTCTAACGATCTACTTTTTTCCGTGCAGTAATTAGGTTCAAAGGTACACAGCGTTTTTTGAGAGTTTTTTGAGAGTGAGGATTTTTCAATATATTATAACTCGAAACCTATTGAAGATAGCGTATGATTTTTTCAACCAAATTTTCTCATAATTTTGTCCTCTTTCTTTTTCCTGTTGGACATTTTTCTGTAAAGTGCAATGGGAACTATCCGTCCACGCAAAAGTAACTTTTAGAACTGTTTGAAAAAGAACTGGTTTGGCAATTGATCTGTTCTAGCATTTTTGATATGTTAAAAGGACCCCTTAACGAAACTTTCTCATTAAAAATATTGGATATGGGATTTTTTCGGGAATTTCTTTCATCATTTTGACGTAATGCCTGGACTACTAGCGCGATGTACGGTTAACAGTGGAACATTTGAGCCTACTGGATGTGAAACTGCACAACTCGTACAATATAAACTTGTACGTTTTATCCGTGGTCATCAAACTGCCCACATTACAATGTGGTTTGCCGAACTCGCATCTACTTACTATCGTAATTTGAATAAGTTAAAATTGCACTAATTGAATCAGTTTATTGAATTTTGACTGACGAATGAGTTATTTCGTGAGATTTACTAATTTAAATAGTAAAAAAATGTTTGATTTAAATAGTGAAACATATTTGAATTGAATCAGTTATAGATAACATAACCTCCTGAGTATTTGTTAATGATAATAGCGATGGTGTGATTCAAAATTCGATTTCGAAATTGACCCGTGAGATTAATATAACCTCACTTCTAACTACGCAGTATGATAAACTACATATAAACGCATGACAGAGTTTCTATAACGAGTTTGACATAGAATGATCTTTCATTGCCCATATCTTGTATGTACATCAAATTGAATACTTCTATTTTTTATATGGAACATTAATGTACTGTTGTTATCCAAATCACTTTTTTCATTGTAATAATTATACACTCAACTTCCGAGATAAGCACCCTCAGTGCAAGTTATTCTTGGAACTGATGGCATCGGAATTTGATGATGCAGGGAGAGCGGGAGGCGTTGCTTAGTCAAGCGTGACAAACGGCTCGAGGGCCGCGCTTCCAGCGCGTTAGTGGCGTCGCTGTTAACATGCGTCCAAATATAACAGAAATGATTCAGCGGCCCTGCCTGTTTACGTTTGAATTCCTCCGATATATGCTGAATGCCAATGCAAGCCATGCTCAAAACCGTGGTTACCTCGGCAGTTGAGTGTACTAGGAAATCAGGATTTATTGACAAAGAAAAACTAAATTATTATGCAACACCATTGTACAATGTAGAAGGACGTTATAATTCCAAAAACGCAGTTGTGTCATCTTTTAATAGTTTTCATAATTTTCATAGAAAATTTTAGATTGCAAAATTTTAAATAATGTTTCAACGTTATTATAATTTCATATTTTAATTGAGGCGGAATAAGATATGTGCAACGTAACCTCTTAAAATTTACTGTTTTAGTCAGTTGAACTTTTACTGTTCAATTAGTAGTTCCACGCCTGGGCTCCATTCTTCCAGATAACGGATCCAATTAGTAATTCATCTTTTTATTAATTCAATCAGAGAATTTCTACTAATTATCAGTAACTGCATTTTAGCTATGTCAATTAGCAGAATTTAACTAATAATCAGTTATATTTTACTGATTTTTGAAGAGTATTAGTTTGACATTGTGAGGAGTTCTAGTTCGTCAAACCAAAATCCTTACAATGTACTTTTTTCTGAGTAGGACAATTTTCTCGTAAAAGCGAAACGTTTTTTTTGTCAATATGAGTGCTTAATAAAAGAGCTCTTTACATAGGTCAGAAGGTGACAGACCTTTCTTTCACCTCTTATTCTGAAAATTAATATTAGCGAATTTTGCAAAAATGTGAGAATTACGAATTTTAAAAACTTACTGTAAATATTACATAGGTTATAAGGGACCCAAAATTAAACTTATCAGTGCTAGGCTGTTTTTCATTTTTATTATTTTCGACCAACCCTATTGTATAGATAGGGTAGTATAATGTAAACCTCCAATAATGCGTGAGGCCTACATGGGAAAAGGATGGCTATGATGCTTGAGAGAGTTGAGGATGCCAAAACAGGTCAATACTGCGTGCGCACACATTCACTTTTAGTACAAGAAGCAGGATGGACCGAAAGCAGTGTCGAATATAACTAGTTAAGTCAGGTTCAGTATTTTCTCCGGAATCTATTTGAACTTAAATTAAAAAACAATTAAACGCGGTGGTTTAAATCAGGCCATATAACATGAAAGGAGTAAACAGAAAAAAAAAACGAAAGCATTAATGATTGCTCTAAAATACTGCGTTACAAATTGTCTGTGATTTGCCTTCAGTTATTGACATAAGTTACTATTTTTGTCGGTAAGTTTTGATTCTTTGATTCAAATTGAATTGTGTGCCGTTTTAATAGTGAAGTATATTTTCTTTTAACCTCACTTATTACATTGTATTTCCTTCAGACAAGAATATTGTATAGAGAATGTCAGCATGAATGCCAATAGATAGTTTCAGATAGAGGTTTCATTTTAAGCGTTTAAAAATCTTCTACCTAGAGAGATTAATTACTGCTACACTGTATTGTCCTATTATTTAAAAACCTATTATTATGCATCCTGATATGATAATATCTGATAGTTATGGGTATTCAAATCTTATTCGATATTCAATAACATGCATGGAAGGTTAGAATATGTGTACCAGTAGCTTTTCTGTTAAACAACCGGCATTTAGTTATATAAGTCATTCATAACAAACAGTACGATAGAAACTATGGTAACTAATTACACTAAAACCCAAATTTTACAAGATTTTACTTTCGTTACTATTGATGAAGAATTCACTAATTCTTCTATTGTATGTTTGTCTTTAATTTCTTGTCGCTTATAAGGAAGGTAATAAAAATAAAAAATTTTAATTTGGTATACAGGTTCTGTAATATGGAAAAACTTACCTATTTTAAAATGTATTATTTCTAAATTGATTTCAAAATTATTTTTCTGTGTAAATGTATATATTAAAATATTACGTTAATTAACCTCTCCAGCAAGCTCGAACTTCTGACAGATTTTCGAATTTCACGATGAAAAAAAAAAAAACAGAAAAAACTGATATCACACTTACTGCGAGTCTGATTTTTGATTACCCTGTCATAATTTACCATTAAAAATACTAGAAGTGTACATTTTTCTAAAAAACAGAAGATACTCAACAAAACTGTATAATATCTTCCTTCATTTTTTGAAAAAATTCAACAAAAGGTGCTTTTCGTACGAAAAATTCAAATCAAAATACTAATGTTTAACAAATTTCTATCTGGCGGACCGGCTGAACGCTAGCGTTACGCTACAGCGTAACCATAAAGTAACCCAGAAGTAATCCTAAAGTAATCTCGAATTATAATGAATAAGATAAATATCTAAATTGTTGCAATTATAATTGTACGTTAAAATTAACGTTAGAAGGTAATGCCGTAATTGCAATAAGTTTATTTGTTAGCGCTAGAAATTTAAAAAACATAGTGGCTGTCATCGAAGGTCTGCTAGAGGCGACTTCAAGCGCATCTACTCAGATGTACTCAGATGCGCTTAAAGTCGCCGTTAGCAGACTTCAGTGACTGCTACTATGCTTTTTTAATTTCTAACGCTAAAAAATAAACTTATTGCAATTGCGGCATTACCTTCTAACGTAAATTGTAACTTACAATTATAATTGCAACAATTTAGATATTTATTTTGTTTCTTTTATTCATTATAATTCGAGATTACTTTAAGATTACTTTAGGGTTACTTCATGGTTACGCTGTAGCGTAACGCTTGCATTCAGACGGTCCGCCAGGGACTTTAATAAACAATTTTTTTAGCTTAAGCAGTATATTTTGCATAAACTTTAAAAAATATATATATATAAAGTGGAACACATACAATGGTATATAAAGAATGTCAAAAAGAATGTAAACTATCCATACTCAAATTGAAGGAAATTTTAAAGTAAACAATAATTAATGGCTTAAACAATGACATAAAGTTCTTAGCAGAATTCACCGCTCCGCAAAATCATTCAATATTATGCTTAAGGCTGTTGGAATAGGGTGCACAAAAATGGCGAAATATATGAGCCACACAAAACTTACCAGCGGTCGACGACGTTGCGGTTTTGAGGTTTTAAAAATGCACTTTGAAAATTTTCTAGACCCCATAAGTGGTTTCGCGGTGGCGGTAGTTGGGGTCAGTCTCTGGATTTTCGAATAAAATCCGGTAACCGCTAAAAAATAAGAGTAAAGTGGTGTAGCAACGACGTGAAGTGCGCATGAAGCCGACTGACAGCTGGTGGCGCTGATAGCTCACCCGTCCTTGATCGTACTACGAAAATGCACTGTCAGTAAAAGTCGCATCTGTCTTGGCGGGAAGTTTAAATTAGAATGAAAAATGCAATTTGTGATTTTCTTTTTTTTTTTAATTGTTTATTGACAAGCCCGAATGATTGGAGAATGCAACAGCATCACACCAATTTGAATGAAAAATAAATTTCTCCTTAGAATAATAAACTTGGTCTCGTAATAGGAAAAATGTGTCAGGTGATAAAAGGATGCCGCTGTGAACTCGCTGATAATAATCGATAAAAATTTTGCGATCAAAAAAAAAAATTATTTATTGAATTCTTTACACATCTTGTTGTGTTATAACGTGCAAAAAACATATGGAGATGGCATTTTTAATTGTTGAAAACTACTAAAATTCCAATTTACAGTGGTACAGTTTAAAACCCTTGTAATTGAAAATTGTTTCTATATTTGCAAACGTAGCATTTCCATTCCATGGGTCCGGTCTAAATCCCTACTTCACCGACTTTTTTTTTAAACAAGGTCATGTCTACACGAAATAAGATGTCGAGTTGAAAGTTGAGGAAATTAACTAAAATGTACTATAGACGGTTTATCTGGTCATAATTGTTTATAATTATGAAATAAAAATGTATTTAAAGTAATTTTTTTAAAAATATAAACACGGAAGAAGTAAGCGCCGGTAATGTAGATATTTGCTTATTTGCTGCAAGTTTTTTCTGCTAAAAATTGTGACTAAATTCGAAGTATGCTGTATAGTATAATTTCTATTTTAATTAATTTGTACATTGAATCTCCCCGAGTGCACTGTCTCGACATCTAAGAATCATGAGTCTGCAAATAAGGGCGATGATTTTAAAATTTGTACCGGATTGGAAGATTGGTGCCGGATAGACCCGAAGAGACGCCCTTTTTGACATTGCAGCTCAAATTCATTTCTGGTTCCACGTCCCGGATAGGTCCCGGGTAGAACCAGATAGATTGGCACTTATTGATTTCTTGTACCTGATTGGTTCCTGATAGACCCGGATAGACGCTAGTTTGGACTTAGAGGAAATAAATTTCTGTATCCGTGCTCCGGATACGACCCGGATGGGAAGATAATGTCGACTTTGTCAAAATACATTATTAGTTACGTTTTCCCGATTAAACCCGGAAAGTCCCGAATGATTCCCAGATAGAAAATAAGTAACCGGATAGAGTCTGGATATACCCGTATATAAGTTTTATCCGGTTTTTATCAGGTTTTTATCAGTTTTTATTCGGGTTCTATCGGATCTTATCCGGAATTTTGAGCAGGGCGGATAGATCCGAACAATTTCCGGATTGAAAATAATTATACGTATATAGCCCAGATAGAGCCGTACATAAGACTAATCCGATTTCTATCGGATCCTATCCGGCATTTTAAGCAAGGAGAGAGACATGAATATCTGTTTTTGTGTCCCAAATAGGTCCTGGCTAGGACCGGATAAACATACACTGTAGGAATTGTTTCTTTTTTTAACAGTATACTCCCCGATAGGTCCCGGATAGACCAGGATAGACGCTTCTCCTGAACTTAGAGGAAATTAATTTTTCTTCCGATGTCCCAAATAAGTCCCAAATAGACACGGATAAACATATACTGTAGGACTTGTTTTTTTTTCAACGGTAAACTCCCACATAGGTCCCAAATAGACCCGGGTAGACGTTTCATTTGAACTTCGAGGAGATGAATTTTTGTTTTCGTGTCCCAAATAGGTTCCGGATAGACCCGCATAAACATAAACAGTAGGACTTGTTTCATTTTTCAACGGTAAACTCCCAGATAGGTCTCGGATACACTCGGATAGACGCTTCATTTTATTTTAGAGGAAATTAATATCTGTTTTCGTGTCCCGAATAGATCCCAGTTACACCCGGATAAACGTAAGGTGTAGGACTTGTTTCTCTTTTTCAACAGTAAACTCTCAGATAGATCCCGGATAGACCCAAATAGACGCTTCATTTGAACTTCGAGGAAATGAGTTTTTGTTTCCGTGTCCCAAATAAGTCCCGGATAGACTCGGATAAATATAAACGGTAAAATTTGTTTATTTTTTCAACGGTTAATTCCCAGATAGGTCCTGGATAGACCCGGATAGACGCTTCTTCTGAACTTAGAGGAAATTAATTTTTGTTTTCGCGTCCCACACAGGTCCCGGATAGATCCGGGTAGATGATGAACACCTAGGTCACCCCCCAAAAAAATGGAGGGGATGTTGGAAAAGGAGGCTCTCGGGATGTTGTTAGGCGAGATCAGGGGGCTTTGGGAGGACGTAAGGGGGACCAAGGAGCAGATGGAAGGCATGAGGAAG
>CAKNYM010040832.1:31868-47603 GCA_932195095.1 Andricus curvator
TACGTTCCAGTAAAGCACCTTCAAAACTCCTCTACCCTGCATTACCCTTCTTGCTGCCCCCCTCCATGAGACGTTGGAAAGGGGTATGGGTTTGACC
The DNA here is from genome assembly GCA_932195095.1 of Andricus curvator. Classification (NCBI taxonomy): domain Eukaryota; kingdom Metazoa; phylum Arthropoda; class Insecta; order Hymenoptera; family Cynipidae; genus Andricus; species Andricus curvator. Next base: position 31,966 of record CAKNYM010040832.1, read on the forward strand.
AACATTATTTCTGTGACAAGTCACTCGGGTGCCCTCCGGCCCCCACGTGACGTTGGAAACGTTGAAGACGTTGGCTGCTGCCGTTACTTACGGTGTCTCGTCGCCACTTACGGCCTGTCGCCACGGTAATGAGCAGTAAAGAAAGACCTGACGGTTAGATGTATATCACTAATTTTCACTTCGTGGATAAAAATGTTTGAAACAAAAAATGCGTAACACGATGAGATCTACAACTTTTGTTCAGAATATTTGGCGATATTGTGCGTATTGGCTTAGATAAACGCAAAAAGCCATGATTTTTATGGGATTTTCATGAAAATCGATGTATCACTAATTTTCGGAAAAACTATCACTCGTACAAAAAAATTTATGTTACAAAAAATATGTATCTAAATGAAGTCTATAACTTTTATTTGGAAGATTTTGCGTATTGGCTTAGATAAACGCAAAAAATCATGATTTTCATGGTTTTTTCATGGTTTCACCATGAAAATCACCTTGTCGCAAAATTTCACTATCATATCCGTAATGAGCACGCCAAAGTACATTCGGATTTAAATAAAATTGGAGAATTCAGCTATTCGGAAGTGCACCCGAAGTTAGAAAAAAAGAATTTATTGCTAATTAGTTCTTTGATTAATATTATTGTATTTTGTTATTTTTATACTCTTAATATTTTTTAAATGTAAATATAGGCTTCTGAATAATAACAACGCGGATACTATTTACATTTCTTATGTCCTAAAATTAGTTCTAAAAATAAAAATTGAAAACTGAAAAAAAAAATTTCCCGATAATCAATAAGTGATTAAAACATATAAATCATCATAACTCTTACACATATTATTGAAACTGCTTGAAATTGGGTACACATACACCGTATACTCGGTAATTCCTACAACATAATAGAAAGTTTTAAATGACCTTTTGTTTAATAATATTCAATTTAAAATGAAGGCTGATCAATAACCACATTTTTCTACTTTCGGTGACAAAAGTTGTTCTATATAGTTCAAAGAAGATGTCTGGAATATTTCAGATAGATTCATTTAAAATTGACTGAAATATGTACTTTGTAAAATAGTACGCGAATCCGGCGAGTTATTGAATCCGAGAGCTCAACTGTATCCGCGATAATGATAAAATGCTTTTTATTTATAATTTTGTGTGGAAGTTCTACCTATATTATTCAAATTCTTTTCACGAGTGCAGAAAGTTAAGTATGAGAGTAGACAATTCATAAGTATAAAAACAAATAATGTAAACAATGCACATACATTTCATTAGAATTCTAAAACAATAATTATTACTCAAAGTGAGAATTCTACAAAGATCATAATATGCGAAGGGCATGAATCGTACATTTTTATTTGTGTATTTATTAATAAGTTACGAGTTTCTCATTGTTAAAATTTGTAAGGAAATAATATTCTATAAATGGTCATACATTGTAAAAATAATAACTACTGTAATTAATCACTCTTAGAAAAGAATTATTCGTCTGGGCGAATCCAAAAATTTCTATTAGGGTCGTTCCAAAAAAAACAGATTGTTTGTTTTTCAATTTTAGCCTAAAATATTAAAATACAAAGTTTCAAATGAAAAACGTATCAGTGAATATTTTCATTCAAGAAAATATTGAATGAATGTAAATAGCCAGAATACAGTCCACAAAGAGCAGGCGTAGACGAAAGAGTCCAGATGTAAGGGTTCTAAATTTTTTTCAGTTCAACTCATGTACACAGCACACTTTTCATTGAAAGGCGATAACTCACGTCAGAAACGCCGGTAACTTACCGGTAAGTTCTCGACCAATTTTTTTCTCTCGAGAATTTACGAGAATTTAATTTTTTTACCGAAATAAATGTAAACTTTTGAGCTCAAATGGTTTTGAACGCACCCTGTGATGATTTTTGGTAACTTAGGGAATATATTTCAAATTATTAACAGTTGGTTGCTTTTTTATCGTAAAATCCACGAAGTCGATTCTCTCAGTTAAAAATGCCAAAGAAAAAAAGCATGTTATGGAAATTCTTTCAACAAGTTGTGAATAAGGATAATAAATTTGCTTACAAGTGCAATTATTGCAGTGAACTTTGCGACGTTTCTACGCCCACTTTGACCCTAGGGTGGAATCTAAAGAAAAAATTCTAAAACTATCTTTATAATTTAGACCAATACTATGGAAATGTCCGCTGAAAATAAGCCCACGAATATTTTAAAATTTTAATTATTTTCACAGTTATTCCAATTTTTGGAATACATGGAAATTTGAAGTTTCTTTTGCAATATTTTTTATAAAGTTGACATTAATTGCGGTATTAAGTATCTTGAGACTGAGCAACGACGAATAGTTATAAATCACAGCAATGGTATTTAATAGTCACTGTGTCTTTCCTCCATAACTAGTTAGTTTCTTATAAGTATTTCAGCTGCTTAGTTTTGTTCATTCCAAAAGCTAGATAGTACGGATATTTAGGAACGGCTATGAGACTAAGTTTAATTACAGTATTAAGGGCCCTGAAAATGGCGTGTAAATAGCAAAACGGGAATTCAGGCCAAACGGCGAAGCCATTTTGTCTGATTTTTGTATAAATAATCTAAAGGGTATAAAGACTCGCGGTACAGGTCGCTTTTTTCGAGAAAAAAACTATTTTTTATGTAACAATTAGAAGAAAAAAAAATTATTTTTGTAGTACAGTGTTCTACTATTCCGCGAAGCAGGGAGCAGGTAAAGCAGTTTTCGTGCTCGGAATTTCTTTTGCGCGACCCTAGCGAGGAAAGGAAAAACTGCGATCCGTTATGACTCAAGTCTGCAGGTAATGAAGCGCCCACTATGACCCACATTTATTCATTCAGGGGCGAACAAACCGTATACGAAAACTAGGGGCCCCTACCCTAAGGAGTGGGTGAATTCCCAAAAATGTTGGTTGGGTGGAGGTTGTTGGGTGTGGATAATATCATGACATGCAGATTCGAAATAAAATAAAACTAAACAAAATAATATCACAAGTAAATATACAGAAAAACGGTTTGCAATATTCACGCCGCATCAATGTAACTAAAGTGACCATGATATTTGCAACGGTCAAATGCAGGACGCTGACTGTAGGATTGAGGGAGGGGGGTTCAGATTCAATGTTGAAATCTCAAATTTGATTGGTCGAGAATGTAGAGAGAAACTGAGAAACCTCGAAGTAGAAAAAAAAACCTTAGCGGGACGTTTTGCAAAAAATCGTCTTTTACAGGACGTTTTGAAGGACATTTACCTTCGCAGGACACATTGCTCAAATGCGGGACTGTCCTGCGAAATACAGGACGAATGGTCACTTTAAATGTAACGGTACATTTTTTCGGCAAACTTACTCCGAAAGTAGTCAGGGCTGTCTGCAATAACCGGTTATAGAAATCAATAGCTTCGTTTTTTTGACCCTGGGAGCTTGTAAACAATGTTTCAGATTTTTATTTTTCAAAAATATATTTAAATATGAAATTTCATTGCGCATCTTCGTTTTCTCATGAAAAAACTTACAGTACGTGTAGTTGTTGAAATAAAAAGGAAATTCTGCTACTTTTTTCTACAAAATTGCCTTCTTTCAGCTAATTTGACTGTACTCTATGTACGCGGTTGTCTTTTGCAATGGTTTAACATTTGCGAAGTATTTGTGAAATTATTTGAGATCTTAGTGAAGTGTTTTCAAATCTTCTAAAATATTTTAAAATCTTTGGAAATCGTTTCAAATCTTCGAAATGTTTGAAACTCTTTGAAATCTGCTGTACTGTACCCTTTTTCAAATCTTTGAAATCCTTCAAATCTTTTGAAAGTTTGGAAAGCTTTGTGAAATTGTTGTGAAATATTTGAAATCTGGTGTACACGCCTTTTTTTGAATCTTTGAAATCCATTAAATCTGTGCAAAATGTTTTTAAATACTTTAAAATCTTTGAAATATTTTGAAACCTCTTGAAATCTTTAGTAATGGTTCGTAATCTGGTATACACTTAAACAACAAGTTGTGAAACCCTCCAAAAATGCGTTATATGGCCACGGCTCATTCTAATCCTGAAACTGTATTAACATCGAACTATTCAACTAATAAAAAAACAAAAAATTACAGAATTATTGACAATATCTTGTCTGTTCATTGCAACCTATAGAATAATTGGTAAAGTACTTCAGTAAGAAGATTTCTTCGAAACGAGAGGTTTCATTCAGAATAGACTGAAAGATTTAAATTAGTTTTCGCATTGCAAAGAAATAAATGTTTTAAAAGAAAAAAATTTAATTCAAGGTTCTCGTGAAAAATTCAATAAATTTCCAGGTTTTCAAGGTTCAAAAAAATTCCAGGTTTTCAAGGTTTTCAAGGTGGCTAGGCACCCTGGCATTCTCGATGTTAGATCTCTTGAAATCAAAAAGAAATATTCCGATCCAATGAAAACTTCTCTTCATGAATTTTTGTTAAAAAATCGCTATTTTGAAGAGAAAATCGCCTACACTCTTCATTTGTTAATAAAAAATCTCATCCAGCCAATCACTGTGATAATTTTTCCTAAAACTATTGCGAAACCTATACCTAATAACAATAATAATATTGTTTATTCTTCACAAACCCTCTTTCTTTATGTTTATGGCAATTGTTATAAATACAGACTCTTAATTACCAGAACTCATTTTTTAAAATTTTTATTTCTCTATGGCACAAAATAAAACCTTTTATTCTCGTTAAATTTGATCTACGAGAAGCCTTCGAATTCTTATTATAAAAATTGACATATTTGGACAGTTGTATCTCCGAAAGCCCAAAGGCAAAATCGCATATATTGTCAAGAAAACATCATTTTTCAGTATCTCAGAGAACTGACCGCACTCGAAATAAAACAATCAGAGTTTTGTAACGATTGAATGCATGAATTAATATTTCACAGAAAACTTATTTATTTCTTTCCTAAAAACTTTTCTGCGGGAACTTCTAGCTTGCCCAAAAATCGCTCAAATTCGCAAGCGCTGGAAAGTATCAATGACCCAGTTTTTCAACGTGATGAAAAACAATGATTACCTTATATTAATATGAATATTTGAATTTTGGACATGTACCGCTACTCTAAGAGCACTGCACTGCGTAATCCGTGTAAATTTTATTACGATATTCCCAAAATTGAGTGACAGCGCGAGTTGAAGTCAAAAAATAAATAAAATTTTGGTTTGGCTGAAAAATAGTGTTTCCTATTTATTGCAACAGCTACACGTGCTATAAGTTTTTTCATGAGGAAAAGAAGATGCGCAATTAAATTTAATATTTAAATATATGTTTGGAAAAATTAAAATTTGAAAAACTTTTTCCAAAATTTGAAACGATTTCAAATATTTCCATGATTTCAAATGAATACGAAAGATTTCACAAATATTTTTAAAATGTTGAACCACTTCAAAAGATTTGAAGTAATTCGAGAAGATTTGAAAAAGGGTACAGTACAGTAGATTTCAAAGATTTTTTCAACATTTCAAAGCTTTGAAATGATTTCCAAAGGTTTCAAAATATTTTAGAAGATTTCAAAAAATTTCACTGAGATCTCTAACAATTCAATGATTTCAAGGAATAAACAATATTTCAGCAAGATTTAAGAAAAATTTCACAAATATTTTAAAAGATTTGACACAGATTTCAAAGAAATTTCCCAATGATTTTGAACATTTCATGAAGATTGCAAGGATTTCGAAGATTTGAACTAGGCATGGACACCACATTTCAAAAATTTCACAAATTTCCAAAGATTTTAAAACTCTCAAAAGATTTCAAAGACTTAAAAAATTTTAAAATTTAAAATTTGAATTAAAATTTTTTTTTTAGTTTTTAAACCAGATTTTCAAGATTTGAAAACATTTTACACTAATTAAAAATATTTCAATGATCTCCAATACATTCAACAGATTTCCGAAAGATATCAAAAATATTTCGAAAATTTCATAAACATTTCATAATGATTGTAGAAGAATACAAGAATTCCAAAGATGTCAAAAAGGGTAAGTACACTACTCAAATGAATACGAAAGATTTCATAAAATTTTCATAAAGATTTAAAAAGAATACATGAATGCAAAATATGTCAAAAAGGGCACAATACACCAGATTTCGAAGATTTCAAAATATTTCTAAGATTTTAAACGATTTCAAATATTTCAATGATTTCAAACGAATACGAAAGATTTCAAAAACACTTCGCAAATGTTAAACCATTGCAAAAGATTTGAACAAATTTGAGAAGATCTTACAAGATTTCACGGTAAAAAGTACATAGTTAGATTCACTTTTATGTATTGTTAACTTGAAGTTTACTTGTTCGCATTGTACAAGAAACAATTCAAATAGTTTTTGATACTGAATGAGATAGTGATCTCAAAATATATAGAACCTAAAATCAGCAATACTACTTCAAATTGTAAAAAGAAATATTACTAGAACAAGTAGCTTCAATAACTATTTGAAATAGTACATTTGAACATGTAAACTGTATAAATAACTAATTTTCATAGTAAGCAAAGAATTGTGAGTTTGACTTTTGCAAGTGAGTTCGATCTCCTTTTGCGCATTGCAATAAGAACTGCGCGAGATTGTAAGCCTTACTATTTGAAATTGTAAGTAAGTTCAGTGGCGCAACTAGAAACGTGTAGGCCCCCTCCGCAAAATTTTTTAGGCGGTCCGTTTGAAATTAAAAAAGAAGGACGACTTATAACTTGCTTATCAGTAAAACAACAAATTTTCGCTTCTCAATCTATAAGACAGACCGCGCACTGACATTTTACAAAATGAAATAAATTGTCGGAAACTATTTGATAATGTTTTCTCTTTTATCATAATATTAGTTGAGATAATTATTATAAATGAACATAGTGAATAACTCTACTTTAAACTTCAATACTGTTTTTTTTGTTTAACTTCACAAGTACAATTTTATGTACATGTAATCGCAAAAACGGCAAAGATTTCGAATTCAATACTTTTAAATCGCTAATATAAGAATTTAAAACAAAATTGATTTGTTACTCTTAATTTTCATTATTTGCATCTAACAATGAACCCCACTGAGGAAAGCTAACACATCCCAGGAAAAACGTAGCGTTGACGAACAAAGCAATGAGCAAAAAGTTTGCCGACCACTGCGCTAGAGTTAGGTTTTAGGACAGGTTTGAGGTAGTTAGGTAGGGTTCGATTCTCCAGCGGGCGCGATTTTTCAAAGCGTTTAAGCGTGCGATCATATGTGTAAGTCTCTGTGCGTGCAATTGTGTAAGAATAATCGTAAATTAAGTGCAGTAATCATATATAAAATAATTTTTTCCTTATCAAATCGATCGAAATTTTACATCATTTTTGTTGTCGAAAGTTTCGAGCTAATCTATTTATAAATCGTGTATAGAATGCGTGCAGTGCATATATACATATATGCGTTACAATGCCTAATCGGCAAAGTTACTCTTTACAGAAGTAAGGCATACTACACGAAATAGTAACTCTTATTCTCCTGAGTGTGGACGGTTACCAAGTGGTGCAGTGCATCCTACTATTTGAAATTGTTCATCCTACTCTTTTAAAAAGTCAGTATAACTCACCTGAACACAAAAAAGTAATTTTAACGAAATTCACGACGAAATGCTGCGCTTCAATTTAAAATAGTTAGAACTACTGGTTCAATGAATTGAAACGAACACAAAAGATTTCACAAACAAAGATTAAAGAAAGCTTTCACAAATATTTGAAAGATTTCATAAAAATTCCAAGGTGTGGTAAGACGATTGATAATTATTGTTTTGGACAAAATCACGTACAACCGCGTACATAGAATACAGTCAAATTAACGGAAAGAAGGCCATTTGGTAGAAAAAAGTAGCAGAATTTCCTTTTTATTTCAACAATTACACGTGCTGTAAGTTTTTTCATGAGAAAACGAAGATGCGCAATGAAATTTCATATTTAAAAATATGTTTGAAAAATTAAAATTTGAAACATTGTTTACAAGCTCTCAGGGTCGAAAAAACGAAGCGCTTGACTATATCCGGTTATTGCAGACAGCCCCTGACTTCACTGTTACAAAAATCTGTATTAAATTCAATACAAATATATATGAAGTCATTATCATACACGGGAGTTGGAATTTAATATACATTAAAACATGAATAGCTGTTCACTTTACATTAAATATAATATACCGGTCGGTATAGCAGCGTGCTTGGAAACTCAAAGTGCTTTTATTTCTTTAAATATAATCAAATATTCGCAATTGAAGTAATAATCTAGAATTCGTCGAATAAATTGCTTTTTATGATTAAAGTGCAACGTGCAAGTGGAACTCTTTCCAAAATTTGCCCTGAATGGTATAAATTCAATGTGAGTACAGTTGATTGTAGGTTAGGTCTGTCATTTATTTACGTAATTCAACTTCTCGACTTAAAATCCAATTTTATTTTTGATTAATTGTAAGATAGTATCATGTTTCATTATTAAGAGTCGAAAATTACTGCTAACCTCATTTTGATTTTGTGTAAAATGGAATTATCTGAGCGATTATCATAAATGTATATGAAATTTAATAAACACGTACCTAAATAGCGATTTCATATGCTTGAGATATTGATTTTAATATACATTGGTATTTTAAATTTAATACTATTTTTAACAGTGTTGTGCAAACATGCAAAGTTTGTGTCTAATGCGAATCAATCTGGTATTTTCGGAGGAAATTGGGCGACACATATTATTGAAACCTTGCATGTTTGTATAATCTGCCCGTTCATACAGAGAGCTTGCATATTGTTATTTAATGTACAAAAGGTACTACTTTCGGAGTAAGTTTGCCGAAAATTGTACTGTTACATTGATTCGGCGTGAATATTGCAAACCGTTTTTCTGTACATTTACTTGTGATATCATTTTGTTTAGTATCATTTTATTTCAAATCTGCATGTCATGATATTATCCACACCCAACAACCTCCACCACCCAACGTCTTGGGAATTCACCCACTCCTTTGGATAGGGGCCACTAGTTTCCGTATACCCTACTAAAAAAAAAGTCAGGAATCGTCACAAATGGTCAGAAGTTCTGACGATTCCTGAACATTCTGACCATTCCTGACGAGTCTGACGATTTCTGAAGATATGCTAATTCACATCCTATCAGGTAGCTCATCGGCTAGGACCGCAGGTAGGCCAACCCAAAAGGATTAAGAATTGAAAATAATTTTTTTTTCAATCTTGCATACACAGATTCAAAAGTTAGAAATTCAGTATCTACGGGTTTCGACGATTTCAGATACTTAAAAATTTTCCTACAAAATTTAAAATTAGATTAAGTATAATGTATCTTGTAAAGAGAAAGAGATACGTCAAAACGGACAAAATTTTCAGATTCACCTTGCAGAGTCATTTAATATATAAATATTAATAATTAAATATAAGTAAAAAGAGAATATGTATAAATAAATATAAATAACCTGGGAAATATAAAAGGGATTAGGTTTTATGGCATTCTATTCTTGGACCCCTAATAAAAGGATTATCCTTCGAACCCAAGCTCTGACGATTTCTGAACATTTCTCACGAAATCTGACTTATCCTGACGATTTCTGCCGAGAAACGTAACAAAAGTGGTCAGAAATGGTCAGAAGTCCTGACTTTTTTTCTGACGATTCCTGACTTTTTTTTTAGTAGGGTACGGTGTGTTCGCCCCTGAATGAATCAATGTGGATCATAGAGGGCGCTTTATTACCTGCAGACTTGAGTCATAACGGATCGTAGTTTTTCCTTTCCTCGCTAGGGTCGCGCAAAAGAAATTCCGAGCACGAAAACTGCTTTACCTGCTCCCTGCTTCGCGGAATAGTAGAATATTGTACTACAAAAATAATTTTTTTTTCTTTTAATTGTTACATAAAAAATATATTTTTTTTTCTCGAAAAAATCGACCTGTATCGCGAGTCTTCATACCCTTTAGTTTATTCATACAAAAAAAAAACATCACGTGCGTCCTAAACTACGACCCAAGACAGATTTATGTGTAAACATCTTCGGTAAACGTTAACTGAAATTGAAATCTTACAAAAAGCAAATAATAGCTCACGCACATGTAGGAGTACAAACATTTATTTTCTCTTATATGTAACTCATATTGTAAAGAAGATTTTTTCAATTGGCATTAGGGTCGTTAGTATTTATTTTTGTTCTGCAATCAATTTTTAAGAATTATATAATTTTTCTTTTTAAATTAAATTAAATTCTGGATTATTTTTGTTTCGTCCTGGACTGACTCATCGGACTCATCAGTAAGGCTATATGAATCAGTCCTGCCTTAGACAATACATTTTATAATTTATGCATTTAACGGTTTAAATGACCTAAATTAATTATAATGTGTAATTTTTTTCAAAAATTGCTATGTTTTTAAATTTTGCAGTTTAAACATAATGCAATTTCAACCGCGGATAGGGGTTGAAACTTATTTAATTTTATTCTTCAAACCGCAAACAAATTTTGTTTTTAAATTAATATTTAATAATAATATTCCGGCCACGGATAGGGGCCAAAACTGAGTCAGAAAATCAAAAATCATTAAATTGATAACGAATTTGTATCAATATTTATGAATCAACTAAATAATTTTTAAAAACTTATCCTTCGTAATTTTCCTTCCATCTCCCTTTCCTGCAATACTTCCATTCCTATGTATTATTATGGTTACATCTGCGTGGATGGAGGCTTGGTTCGAACGACACTAAGCAATCACATAATATAACTTTTGAAACATTGACACAACTTAAGACACATTTTTTTTTCCCTTTAAATAATTTTCATGAAAACAAAATTTAAAATATTTTAAGAATTAGGAGAAATTTTATTATTGGGTTCGAGAATGACCCTTCAGGTCTGAGACCGCCAAGAGACTAACACGTTTTTTCGAGTTTACCAGATTCTGTAAAACTGTAATACGAAACTTTAAAATTTTTGAGGAGAGGTCATAGCTATAAACCCGACAACGTCGCCTTGAATGCGCTTGTACCTAAGGGTCCAATATGGGCAAAATTCTGTAATTTCCCTTTCGCTCTTATTTGTAAAACCGGTTGATACATTCTGGAAAATGAATTTCTAAAGGGATATAATATTTGTCTTATTTCTATGAAATCGAAGCTTTTAAGCACTCTCGATCCAGGAGAAAAAAAAAACAAAATTAATAAAAATTCAACACTTCTTTGTTTGTTCATGTATTACAAAATATTTCTTGTTTTAAGAATTGAAAATTTTATTTTATTTCTTCAATCCCCCCCCCCTTTTTTTTGGATCAAAAAACCTCTTTTTTATATTCTATAATTATAATTTGATATTGATATGGCCAGTAATCATAACGAAATTGTCTTATTTCTGAAGAAATCGAAGCTTTTAAGCACTCTCGATTTCGGAAATTGAAAAAGAATGATTGAATTTCTTATTAGAGTTCCAAAAAGGCTACTTTTAAGTTGAATTGCAATTACAGTAATTTTAAACTGGTACTTGAAACCATCTTGAAATTTTTTCCATTATAGGCGGCAACTCGCATTTTGATAATGTCATTTAACGTTAGTTTTCAACTTAACATCTGGCTAAATACCGTACTCAACGATAGAATGAAAATTAAACCTAATACTCTTGTCGAACAGAACAACCATCCCCCACGCAGCGTAAAAAGAATTGATTATCAATAACTAATTCATCAATTGAGCAATTATTTAATCAGTCAATCAAACAATCAATGAAGCAATCAATCAATGAAATTATTTGAAAAAAACAGTGTATTATTTTGTCATTAATTATTCAGTTGATTGTAGCTTAGGATACGAGAAGTTTAGAGACACGAGACAATGCTTAAATCATCCATGGATGTGTCAAGAATATGGAAACCAAACACCTACCCCCCCCCCCCACTACCAGAGTAGGACGACTACCCGGTGATAATTGCCGTTCTGAATATAGTTAGATGATATCTTTGCTGTTTTTTCGAAAGATATCGTTATTAATTGACCCAAGTATCAATATGTCGTGCAAAAGTTTCTGGACATCTATTTTCCAATAGGTTGAACAAGCAGCCTAGTTTTAATAATAATAAACTGTAGATTTTGTTTAATTATTGCATGAAAGGTGATAAAAGTACCCGTTGTATCGGCATAAATGAAAGCCAGTATGTGTTTATTTTATTAGAAGTTATTTAAAAAAACGTCAAATGTTACTGTTTCCGGAAAATATCAATAAATTCGGAAATAATAAGTTTTTTTATTGTTTTTGGGCTAATTTTAAAGATAATTTTCTGCAAGTCTGTTAGAATACTGTTCTATTAATTTGTTTTAATTCAGTTATGAAAACCTGACTTTATAGCAATATTGATAAGTTCTTTAAATTAATCAGGGTGCTGAATGTAAACTTTAAAATTTTCATTGTTTCATTTTTTTTAATTTTTAATTTGTAAATGACATTTTTCAATTTAGATTTCTCAAGAAACAACTTATAATCGCTAAATTGTACTGTTCTTAAGTTAAAATTGTTTGAAAATGATACAATTTTGTACACTTACAAATTTCTTGACTGATTGTTCAAACTATTTTAGTTCTCAAAACGCAGTCTCTTCCAGGAGCTTTGTTTATAAAATACTGATGCGGGCCGATATGATTTCTCTGAAAGAACTCTGGAGACGCTTTGAGGTTCGCTATGTCTGTTATATTAATTTTTTTTTAATTAATAAGTTACATTTTTGAATTTTAATGTTTTAATAACAATGTAACATTCTTTAATTGTAGTGTTTTAACCTAAAATTGTTTAAAAATGCCGAAATATTAGTAATGGTGTTTTTCAAAATAAGTCGAGTTACCAAATGGTACTTGATTATTCTTTATTTGAATGAATACAGTTTATCATATAAGATTCAGATTAGAACTGACGGAGGGCCACCCAAAAAGGAGAGGCAAACTGAACGTGGGACAGTGATATAGGTCAAAATCCAAATGCGTAACAATACTGACTCGTGCTGGGCCAAAGCACTACATATATAGCGTAGGATCTATAGTGGGAGAAGTCTATTGAGGTCAACCGTTACAACGCTCTCTTTAGACTAAGTTTAGTCTCTAAACTTTCAAAATTTTACTTTTCGAGTTTTGATATTAGTATCCTTATTATCTAATAAAGGTTGTACACTAGTACTGTAGGTTACAATATGAGTCGGAGTCTGTACTTTAGTTTTAACACAGAATGTACATAGTTTTTTCGGAACAAAGTTAAATATTGCGTTAAAAACTCCAGTCTTATATAATATATATATAATATGCCTGAAGTTAGAGCTGCATACCCAAGGTACTGTAGCCATTCTAGTCCACTTTCTGTCCAAGTTCTTAAGCGTCTGTGGGTAGCTATAGTTTTTAATGTATTGTGAGTGTCGTCTAAACTTAAGCGAGCTTGTTTTAATTCGTCATTGTCTATTTGCTTAGGGAGCTGAATCAATTTGTTTTCTAAGTTATTGAGATCTTGTTCGTTGTATTCAACGTTATAGGTCACATTAATCCAGTAGTTCTGTTTTTCTTCTAAGTGTTTTGGTAGATCTATTTGGTCATAATTATTATATAGTTTGCAGCTACTTCCTTTTATCTTAACAGGTTTGACTATTTCTATAGATTTTATATTTTGTTCGCAGCTTATATCTAGGGTTATCTTATCGAGGGGAATTATAATGTATCCGTCGGAGATTGGTATAAAAGTTTCTTTGTGAAGCAAATACGGAGATTGATTACAATTTAGTTTCTCATATCTTTTGAGTAAGCTTGATTCGCAATTTTTACTTTCGGACAGTTTGAGATTAGGCTCATTTCGTTTACATATTAAATAGCTTACTATAGTTTTGCATTGGTCAATAGTCTGTTTATCTCTTGGGACGTAAGAGTCTCTAAATTTAATAACCAGTTCGTGATCTGGGATAATGGATAGGTAAAGGTTGTATTTCTTTTCCGGGATGGGAACAATTCTTATCAAGGATCCCTCTTCTTTCTCTAGGACGGATATATCTAGGATGTAGGTAAAGATTCCCTGAATTATGGCTACCGAGAGTGAACTGATGTCAAGAATATGTTGGTAATTCTCCTCATCATTATCAAAGTGATATCTGGTTCTATAGTGTAGTTCGAATTCTTCGAGGGTCTTCTTCAAAATTGCGGGTGTTAGAATTTGGGGGTTTGCTATACCGTGTTTTCCATCATTGATAGCGTCTATGGCATATTGATGTCTTCGTTCATTTCATCAATCAAGAGAGTGGCGAGTATCAATTTAGTATTAACAAAGATATCGTTTGTGTTATTATTCAAAGTTTGACTAAATTTTTGGGCCATTCCCAGTTCTTTGCCAATTTCCTTTTTTATTGTAGATTCTTCCATTGAGGAAGAATCTAGTATCAGTTTCAGTATTTTGGTATGGTTAGTCAACACTGTTGCTATATTTTTATTATCGGTATACAGTTTATCGAACTCAGTGTTAATTTGATGTAAATCTGATTCGGAAAGAGTTCCGAATAAAGTTTTGGAGATGTCTCCAATGAAGTTTGCTAATCCTCTCTTATGTCTCTGTTTTCCTAGAAGTTTATGCAGAATTGCAAGCTTTGAAGTTAATCTATTGTATCTTCCTTAAATTAATTTTAACTCTTCTTTGGGTGCACAAATTGTTCCACAAGCTCGTTCGGCTGTCATTAAAGTGTTATCTATCGCTTCTAACCTTTGTTCTGTTGTCGTTAAATTTATTCCTATCACTAATCTCCATTCTTCGTGAAACAGATAAACTTTCCTTATTTCCTCTAGGTAGATGTTTCCTATTAGTTCTTCCAAAGAGTAGTTAGCCCTCGTCGTTGTTATCGACAGGATCATTAATGTTATCAGCGTGAGCGTCATCTACAAAATAGGGCATACATTGATCTATGTGTAATGTGATAATCTTATTATCATGTCTAATTGTAATGTTATTGTTTTTTCGAATTTATAATATTTGCCCGGGCCCTTTCCAGCTCGGGTCCAACTTATTTTGCTTGGTATTGTTTTTCCACTTAACCCAGTCTTTTTCTTTATAGATTGGGTGTTTTCTAACTATTCTGTCCTCTAAAAATTGCTTAGTTTTTTCCTGTTCAACTTCAATTCTTTCTTTAATTCTCTTTAAACTATGTTCATATCTAGACTTCCATTTTCTAATTAAATCATATTACGCTAGATTTGGTGAAGGATTAATTGTGGAAGGGATATTCGGTTCTCTTCCAAAGGTAGCTTCGAACGGTGATATTCCAAGGGTACTGTTCTTCATAGTATTAATTGCAAAGTTGATGTATTTTAGGTTATCATCCCATTCTTTATTGTTCTCGGCAATAGAGGTTTTAATCAGATTCTTAAGTATAGAATGCATACGTTCAATATTGCCGTTAGATTGGGGGTGAAATGCAGTTGTTTTTATTTGTTGGATTCTCAATGCTTCTTCAAATTGTTGCATGAGTTCTGATAGAAAGTTTTGACCTTGATCTGTTAAAATAGTCTTAGGGGCTCCAAATATATATATATATATATATATATATATATATATATATATATATATATATATATATATAATT